>VXAB01005089.1:159738-261221 GCA_013399175.1 Odontophorus gujanensis
CCCCCAAAAAAAAAAAAAAAAAGTAAAAAGAAAGAATTAGAAGTCTTTAGAAGTGTTGTAGCATCTACAAAAGATGACCTGCTGAAACTGTAACAATTTTGCTGCCTGACACTACTCTCAGTTCTAAAGGCTGAGCCAACACTTGTTTTCCCTGCAAACTGTTTTTATACTGTAGTCATCATACAACACACTTGCTACAGAAGAACTATGGATGTGAACAGACTCAGGTACCAAACAGGGAAGCTTGAGTGGACTTTATTACAGTTATTAGAATATGCAGGGACATTAGTGCACTGGTTCATATTTCATTTCTCAGATTCAATGCAGTAGCATTCAGATGTTGACGTACTTGTAGCAGCCCTCTCCCCTTTTATATGTTTACAACATGTAAGGTGGGTATTCCTTCCATCAGCTTCTGAAAGATCCTTGCTGAACAATTTCTTCATAAACTGCTTCGCTTTTCAAGGAAATGCCATTGATACCACACATGTTTAATAAAAGAAGTGATTAAGAAGTGCTTTTAAACAGGGTGGTAGGACACTGATAACTGATTTTATCACCTCCTTTGTAGTTTTTAAAGTCCGTTCTATTCCATGATCTGGAAACAGTCCTTGAAAACTTCATTATAACATCATTTCTTTATTACAAATATTTACATACTGTATGTTAGTGCAACTTTCATTTCCATACTTTAACAATTCCATCCCTCGATGCAGTTACTATAAACCCTTGAGTGGTCTGGAAAGTTGCAATGTCTGTGATAATATCGTGATGTCCAACTGGCAGAGACTCTGGCCCCTTCCGTGGGGTCTCATCTGTGGGCCCCATTTTTTGCTTGTTTTGAATTTCCTATGCAAAAAAACAAAACAAAACAGAAAAAAACAAAAAATTACAGAAAGGTGAGCATTGTCCCATAAAACAGTTTTCCCAAGCTGTGAAGACTAAAAAAAAAAAAATCACCTTCAGACAAACTACAAAAAACTCCCACCCTTTGATGGTTGGCTTATGATATTTCTTGGCTCATTTCTTTTCATCACACAAAACCTCTCTTGATTTGAGCTGAAATAACAGCTGATTAGGAAAATCACCACTGTCCCCCATATTTATTTCAATGACATAAAAACTAGTGAGATTTAACATACCTATAGGGAAAAAGAAGCTACAGTAACTCATACATCTTAACTTTTCAAGGGTTTTATAAAAACTGGTTCAAAGCAGTGGGTTCTGCAGTAAGTATTATAAGGTAAGTCTAATTCTGTCAAAAACAACTGACATTTTTTCTTTTAAAGTGATTTCTTCCTAGCTATGTTAAAACACTATGCTGATACCATCTGAAACAGTAAGACAGCTGCAATGAAAGCTGTTGTGCAGTTAAGGTAACCCACAGGGCCATCCTAAAGGCAAGCTGAACAGGTTATCAAACAAAGCAAATTACCTGAACCACCTCTGTGCCCTCAATTATCTTCCTGTAGTAGGATACAGACGGGCAGTTAGAACTTCCTGCAACAACATATGATCTCTCAGGGTAGGCTAGATCCCAAAACCTAAACACAAAGAAAAACAATAAAACTATTAATTTTTTTTTCTTTAATCAGCTAAACATGGAGGTTTAAAACATGTCTTGCTCTTGCAGTGAATGTGTGTGCACAAACACAACATGCTTTGTTCACTTAATGGACAAAAGAAGCACAGAAATCAGTATTCATGGCAAGTGTACACAAGTCATTTTTGGGGGGTTTATTTCTGCTATGCTTTACAAAATGGTACATATTGCATTTCAGAAAAACAGAGTTATGCACTAATTTTGCTGAGAAAATTCTTTCTGCTCACTGACACTTGCTAGTGAACACATCTTCAGCATTGTTGTTTAAACTTCTTAGAACTTACTTTTGCAATGCTTGGCAAAATTTAATATACAGACAAGGGTAAAAGGGAGCACATCAAACAACACTGTTGGATTTATTACCTTATTTTCATGTCTGAGCCTGCTGTCAGTAATATGGGATTACCAGATGCTGGACTGCAGTATATTCCATGGATGCTGTTAGGAGAAGGCTAGTAGGGAAAAGAGATATTTATTAAGAACTATCAGAAGCTGTTACCATGCTTCACGAAGGGAATACATTCTTTACCACATTCATCCATCCCATTTAAAAATGCTTGTGACTAAAACCAAGTTACTTTGTTAACAGGCCACATCTTAGAATATCAAGGTAATCTACTTCCTTTTCCTTCTTATGGTTCAGAGAACAACACTACAGATTAAACTCTCCAAGATCCCAAACAATATTCTCAGTGATGGCAAATAAGAGTTTATTTATCCCAGAATCAAGCAGGTGAATCTTCTTGAGAAGCACATCAACTCTCAAACTTTTACACTATGAAGGCATTAAGGAAGGGACACACAGAAGTAAAGAAATCACAAAGTTTCCTATTCGACTTTGCAAAGTAGATGATCAAACAAAGTGAACCTGACGAACCTGTAGCATGTACAAATGCAAGTTCAGGTAGATTCCAGATCTGCATTTGCAACATTTATAGAAGATGCAGGTATTTGTTATTATGTCCAAGATTGCTCCTTCCCCAGTTAACTCCTGGCAGTGGAGTTCCGTGCTTTAAGTTAACATTAAGTGTAGCAATGGCATTGGTATTACAAAAGGAACATGAGAAACAACAGATGCTTATGGAGTACCCACATCCCCAGACACTGCAAGTAAAAGTAAGTACAAGATGCCATACCATGAATTTTGGCTTCACTACGACCCATCCTGGCCTGACTAGCTGACAGGTTTTGTGAGAATATGACTGGATAAGTAAGTAAGCATCACAAGTACATTCCACATGCAGTGGAAAATACCAATGAAGATTTAGGTTACACTGCTGTTTTACGAAAGGAATTTAGTTTTGACAGCTATTTTGAAAGCAATTACGGTGCCAAAATAAGTACCAGGGCAACTTCCTGGTGGCAAACTGGCAAGGTCATGGAGACAGGTAACTGTATTGATTCACAGCACAGAGGCTGAGATTGTTCTGGACCAGCTACAAAACAGAAGTGGGAAGAGAAGAAGACCAGACCTGCAGTTCTGAAAGAGGTGGTGCGCTGCTGGCCCACAGAGTGAAGCGTCGATCACCAGTTTCCATATCCCACATGGAGACTTCATTATTGCCTTGAACAGCTACAGAAAAGATAATGCCAATGCAGACAAATAAAACACATGGCTTTGATTCTCACTGGTCAATCTAATGACATAACACAGACGGTATGACATAAAGATACTCTTTACTTGCTCTCTGAAGCAGTTTTTAGTCTTGCTTTATCAGCCATGCATGTGTTTTGTTGTTTTTATCTCTTCATAGCAGCTTCAGTAATGTGCCTCATTCATGAGAATTCAGAATAATCCTGCTTTAATCTTCCACCCTCTTTAAAAAGTATTAAAACCTCATAATTTCCTTCCTAGATAACTTCTCATGATTCAGTAGGAATGATGGATGGTCTGCCTGTTTGGCACTGTCATCTGTGACTGGAGATTATTCCTGGGCAGCTAAGACAGCTACTGAACTTGATAACTTTGGATTTCCTACAATGACATTTCACACCCTTGTTAAAGGTAGATGGGGAAAGAATTCTCTTAAAGGGATTGTTTACATGCTTGGCATCAACCTAGTAGGTTAGAATTTTTCAATATGATTCCAAAATAATGAACTTTGTCACCAGTTAATCAGGGAAGTTAAAATAGGAAGCACACATTTCTTTTACTTGCATGACTTTTAAATAAATTTGTTTTGGTCCCAGGGTGGTTCAAGAATTAGTCAAACCTAAGAAGCAAGTTTAAGTAAAATAGGAAACTTCTTTATGAACTCATTTTATAGCAACTTTTTCAACTTAATTATTGCAGTATTAGTTTAAGCTACTCATCTATTTTAGAATGTCTTCCTGACATGAACACATAGAAGTACTTTCCAGTATGAGCTCAGCATATGACAGTGCCATACGTGGTGAGGACGAAGCAGCTGTGAGCACACTGAATGAGGACTCCTGGAAGACTATTTGAAAGCTCTAAGCCACGGCACAGCTGGGTCAGAATTAGGTGGGAGCTGGACATGAAGCAGCCTTTCAGTCTGTTCAATGAGGGCACTGAATGCAGTGGCAGAATTCCCATCAGCTTCAACGTATGTCATAATTTTGGCTTTTATCTTATATCATTTTGTCTATCAAAAAGTTAGCTCACAAGGAGGGACAGTCATTAGAGTGATGCTCCAGAAAGTGAGAATTGCAAAAGCTGTTGTTTTCATAATGGCTTATTACTAGCTATTTTTTCACCTCTCTCTTTTTGACATTTTGAAAGCCAAGAAGGGCACAGTGATAGAATACAAGCATAAGCTTTCCCTTTTTCCTCTCCCCAAGCAAAGCACAAAAAACTACAATGGACGAAAATACAAACAAAAATAAAAACAAAAAGCAGGGCTTGAAGCAGCTGTTGAAACAGAAGCTTCTTTAAACACAGTCTCTGTCAATTCTGAGGTAAGTTTAAGATGGTTTACCTGCAATAACCCAGGACTGATAGACAGGATGCATGAGCAGGCGTCTGATTCGGGCCTTGGAAGGGTGAGAATGGCTGGAGATTGGTAACTGAAACCTCATGTCCCAGCATGCCATGGTACCATTGCTTGTGCCTGGTGAGAGATAACTGTCCACAGTCAGACAGTTACATGGGTTTTTTGTCCACATCCTTGTGCTCTATTTCTAGGAGATAGGACTTCAAGTAGTTACAGACCAGACTGCTTCCCACAAATATATCAGGAAGTTACTTCTCTCCCCTTGTTTGAATATGGCCTATTCTAGTCAATCAGATGAAGCAACAGCTTGAGCTATAGTTATTGTAAAGGAAAATCAAAGTGGGGAAACAAAAATCAGCTAATAAGAAATACAGGCTTACCAATACACAGCCAGCATTGGTGTATGTCCACAGCAAATGAAGTTATGAGGCCTAACTTCAAATCATGTTTCAGGGTCCAAGCATTGCTGTTAGATCGCAAATCCCATCCAACCAGAGATCCATTAACCGTACCATAAGCCAGCACTGACTGGGCTCCTGAATTGAAGTGATGCATATCTACAACACAGCCATCATCCTTCAAATCTAAGGACCTGGGTTAAAAGAATAAACTGATTTAGAAACAGATGGTACTCCCAGGTTTAAGGCTCCTTTCAGTAGCTAATGACTAACAGCATTGTCTTCTTCATGTTATTTCTCAAACCTTTGTCTGTAGCATCTGCAGGTCTTCTGTCTGTGCAGTGCTCTGTGACTCTGTTTCATACATTTCCCTCAGACTCATGCTCTATGTTTCTCAGATATTCATCTACCCCAAACCTACTGGCAGCGACACACAGCTCTTTTTTCCTCTCTGCTGCTGTACTGACAGAACTGTGCTCAGTTACTCATTGTGCGTGACTGAGTATATGCCAAAAGGAAAATATGCCTCTGGTTTGTAGTTTCCATCTCCCTTAGAGTTTGCTTACTTCATAAATGAACTTAGACCCAAACAAGAGAGAACATTTGAAACCAAAAGTCACTTTTAGTCAGGGCTGAAGAAAGTCTAAGACAGCTGTTGGACGTGTCCCTCATTCAAGCTGGAAGATTAAACAGTTGAACTGGTGCCTAATATTCAAAACTGCTTATACTGAAAATTAAGAAAACCTTAAAACAACCCCAAACATTCCTCTAAATAGTATCCCATCCCTCGTATCTTTGCCACATGACTTGTATTAAGAGCTAGGAGACAAATTTGCAGACCTGAAGCCAAATTATGTGTTGTACATTTGTGAATGTCCATTAATGACTTCTAAAAGAATATTTATCAAGTTATTTTGGAGATCAACCTCCCCTATTTGTAATAGGGGATGTAAGAAACTACCAAACCCAGTGCATAAATAAAAAGATTTAGAAGTATTTAGATTTACTGACTGTTTCAGGCTCATAATGAGTCCAGTGACACAGCAGATATCAGTAACCAAGAGCTCTAAATCCTCATTCCTGCACTGTCGCCTTTCAGCACTTCTTTATGAAGCAGGATAAGTTTATAGCCTTCCAGTACAGCCTGGGATCAGACAGTAGGAGCTTGGAGCAAACACACACAAAGCAAGGGATACGCTAGCAGCTTGAGCTCTGCAGTGAGATTTAACTGCTACAAGTACATACCTGCTTTGAATTGGTTGAATTTTAGGAGATTTAGGGAGCTTTGAAGCTTCAATACTAAGAAGCTGGATAGCACCGTTATCTGAAGCTATAGCCAAATAATGTGAGCCTTGGCAGAATGTAAGAGTCTTGACATGTCCTCCAATCCGAGAGTATGTCAGAATTGACCTGAACAGAAAAAGGTGAGAGGGGGAATAAGAGGAAATGTCTTTGGGGCAATTTAAATAAAAATTACTTCTCTCAAACACCTATTTAAAACCAGTGGTTCAAGAGATGTCTGAAAACAATGCTTTTTAAGCATTCCAAAATTAGAAAGCAACAAAGTCTGAGCTGCTTCTGCAAGTTTAACCATCCATCTTTGATCTTATGGGTTGTGACAGTCTCCAGGCGCAGAAGCAAACATCTGTCTACCACACAAAAAGAGTATCAGTTTGCCCTAGACCTCTATCAAAGCAGCACTCTGCAGTTACTATCATTTAACTGACACTGTGATTCACTGCATCTTATTTAAAAAGGTATTTTGAGATGCATCCTCTTCTCCCAAAAACTCACAGAGACTGTCAGCCCCAAACCACCCATCTGTGTTTCAACCAACAACACAGCTTTCCTGCATCAACCACCAGTGGATGAGACAGTTAATCATAAAGCTAATCTGTTCCAAAAAAACTCAGATGGCTTTAAACAACAGCACCAGAATGTTATTTATTTATAGAAATGAAATCAAAAAGCTTGTAATTACAGTTCTGAAGCAGTCCTTTTTCTGTTTCAATTAGATAAGGAAAAAGAACAAGATTTGCTTGCAAGTACTATCTATTTCTACTATCTTGTGTTTGTATGCCACGAGAAACACCAGTGTATTTCATTATGGAAATCTCCAACATAGCCACAAACGATTCATATTTTTCTCCAAGCTCTACAATGAAAAACAGACTAGAATAGCAGCTCCATGAGTTTTAAAGCTACCTGGTTGTAGTGGTTTTTCCTTCCATTTTTTGGCTGTTCCAGATTTTCACTGTGCCATCGTTAGAGCAAGTGGCAAAAACGGAATGTTCGTCAGAGACCCGAATGCGGTTCACTGCAGACTTGTGCTCATGAAGGTGAGCTACCAACAATCCTTTGGGACGCCATCCTACAGGGAATAACAAAATCACAAAGCTTGGCATTGATTTCATAACCTAATGGGAAGATGAAGACTACCCTGATTGCATCCACTAGTGGGCATATTGAGAAATAGTCATTATAGCTTTAAAGCATAGAAGGGACTGAAAACACAGAATCAAAGAATTGTTTGAGTTGGAAAGGACCTTTAAAGGTCATCTAGCCCAACTCCCCCAGTGAACAGGGATACCTACAGCTACATCAGAGCACTCAAAGCCCCGTCTAGCCTGACTTTGAATGTCTCCAGGGATGGGGCATAGGTGATGCATTTTTAAAAAGGCTATTTGCTCGACTCTGCACTAAACTTATTGGCAGAACCAGTTAAGTGTTTTCTTTTAGATCAGTTCCACATGCATTCAGTGAAATCACAAAGAGCCCTTCAGAACATGTAGACATTGTAGAGAAGCTAGTGCTTCTGTAATCAGGCAAATAATCTGCCACAGACCCAGCTGTAAGCATCCTGCTTCAGAAAACTTGCTGGAGCAAACAGCACATCCTGGGCTTTCCACCAGTCACTTGCATCCATTACCACAAAGGTAAAGATCTGGGTTCCAGACCCTCTTCCATAGGCAGGTGAATATCTTTCAAATGAGTGTTGTGCATAGAGAGCACAGTTCCTAAAATTTCCTGTTTTCTTAATGCTTTACATTTTTTCCTTGGGATAATTATGTTTCAATTCAAAACATTTTTTTTGTGTGCATCTGTCTAATGGCTGTGGTGGCCCTGTGCCTTACCTGGAGGTGGAGGCTTGCTCTCCCATTCAGCATTCTCCATCATCTGTTTGGCAATTCTTTCTGCATTACACTGCTCTCGCTTTTGCTGAATCAGCTGCTGGAGTTCAGTTTTGCAAGTGGTGATGCGTAACTGGTATGCAGATGGAGACACTGTGCTGCTCAGTACTTGTATCGTTGGCTTCCTGGGTTGAACAACTGTTCCATCAGATGCCTGTAAGAAGATGAGCACTTAAAAACACATGCCTTACATATTACAAAGGTAAAGGCTTGTAGAAGTGATTAGTTTTAACCAAATGTACACTGGCAACAATACTAATGACAATTAACTTAGTATTTTAGAGCAAATTCAGCCAAAAACCATCTCATCTGAAAGCAATTAAAATATTGGAAAGCATTTATAGAAAAGCATGGACTAGATCTAAGCAACCTGATGAAGATGTCAGTGTCCCTGTTCATTCACAGGACTAGACGGCCTTTAAATGTTCCTCCCAACTCAAATGATTCTATGCAAAGATGGTGTTTTTTGGCAGTACCTGTGGGGAGGATGACAAAGTGGTGCAAATACCAGCTGAGGACTCTGAACGAAGTGGTTTCCCAGGCTGGATAGCTTCCAGATCAGCGGTCTGCCCATGTCCTTTGGGTATTTGCTGGGAGATGCTGGGTGGTTCCAGAGACCCAAACATACTTTTCCATTCTTCATTTACATTTGAGTCTTGCTTTACATGTTTTCTAGCTATAAGGAGTTGGAAAGTAGGGCAGGGAAGGAGCAAAAAAAGAAATACAGTCATGGAAGCCCACAGTCATTACTTTCAGGCTACACAAGAGACCAATGCTTAGGTGTTAATTTATTATGAATGTATACTTAATGGTGAAAAACTACTACTAGGTTGTTTAGGTCAGCTGATGGGGCTTTAGGAGGCAAGCAGAACACGTGGCAAATGTTCTGTTTACACTTATTAATCTTACAGCTGACTTGTGGATTCAATTAATTCAAATATTATGATCCTATCTAGAATGCTGCAAGAATCCACATGAAAAAATTTTCCTTGTGAGAGTTACTCATTTATTGGCTTAAGTCAGAGGTAAGTTGGTAATGGAACAGGACGTAAATCATTGCAAATGATCAACAACATTCTTTAATCTACAGTTAATGTAATCTATAAATAGGAAATAACTTATTTTCACCATTCCTTTGGAGTAGCTTAAAACTATAAAATACAGAGAAATTAAAACATGGGATTAATTAAACTTGGATGAAATCAGTGAAGAAAAGTTAAAGGCATGAAGACTTTACAGGCAAGAGTTTTAGGTGAAAGAAATTAGTATGTGGAGCTGGTGCTTGGACTAACTTGTAAATCTTGTCCACTCCCGACTCCACATAATGCACAAAAATGAAAAATCCAGTTCTTATGTACTTTCCTTTAAAATTATATGCAAACCATTTGCAGACAAGCATCTTAATTCTGGAAATAAGATGGCAACAGTTACATGGCTTGCAGATATTTCTGTATTTTAACATCTAAAACCACAGGACACATCAATGGCATGCAGAGGAGGGAGTTCCAAGTTTGGAAGTGCTAAGAGGAAGCTTATAGATCACCTGGAAGAGTTTGACAATACAGACAATTGGAACAGAGTTAGCAGAAAATGAATTTCAAAGCTGAATGCAGAAATACGAGGCATTTTGAGCAGAAAGAAGAGCAAGCAAAACAAAATAAAAGTGGATGGGCAGGTGAACAACTCTAAAGCAAAGAAAGTATGTACTTGATGATGACTGACAGCTAGCAATTCTCAGTGCCAGTTTGTATCACCCCAATACCTCAAACCACCCTACCTCATGAAGATAGCCTGGATTTTCAAATTTAAGTAGCTCACTGATTCTCAAGAGAACAGAGTGATGGCAGATACGTAGCCTTCACAATTCACACTTGGTTACAAAGAGTAACTATTTCCATTTGTGACAACTAGCTGAGCACATTACTACTGCAAATGCAGTCTTATTTAAGTACTCTCACAAGCAAAATATTCCCATCTTCCAGTGTTTCAGAGGGCATCACCAAACCTCACATTTCATACAGCAACATGCTATTCAGAAATCATGCTAGATTTTCTTACCGCTAATTCAGCGAGGGCAGAAATAATTAAATAGGATGAACTGCTGAGTAAATTAAAGACTTAGTTTTATCTAGATAGATACAAATATACCAACCACGTTTGTCATCAGGCTCCTGCTTTGTTTTAACCAGATCCACTTGTCTCCTGATTATTCCCAGAACTGACAAATCAATCACCCCTTTCTGAGTGCTGTCATGCAGGTGGCTCTGATCCACTATATTGGCTTTAGCTTTATTTGATTTTAACATGAAGTCTTTCAGTGCTAACAGTTTGTCTTCTTCTTCCTCAGTCATCCCCTACAGAGTAAGAGAAAATATATTATTATTTATTTTTTGACAAAGAACGTGCATAGTGGCATGCAGTTACAAGAAGTGGTAAAATTAAATGACTGGCTCAAAAGCAAAGAGATGGAGCTTAACTCAGGACACCAGTCTATCACATATATGATATTTTGGGTAAGACGCTGTAGTTTTATCTTTCCTTCTCAGGTGAGGAAGAATGGTGAGAGCAGAGCTGCATTTAATACTGGATCACCATCTGGTGCAATCTGTTTGACTGTCACCTAGGCTACGCCTTCAGCCTACAAACAGCAGAGTGAAAAAAACACCACAAACACTTGGCAACAGTCCTTCCTCTTCTCGGTTCTCACTACTTCACATGGGTGACTCTTACTGTTTCCCTTTTCACATACAAATTTCAAAACTTTTCAGCTTCCTTTGGTTTTGGCACTTTTATTTGCACGTCTGCCTCTTTAACAAATGTACACTATTCTCTCCAGCACATTACATAGTCTATGTTCTGCAACACTGATACATCACACCTGTAATCTGAGACATACAACTGAAGTCCTCAAAAAGAAAATATATTTGGGGATTTTGGACATAAGGTTGCCCTATTTCTGGTAGATCTTTTAAGAATCTTCTGTAGGTTCTGAACTCTTTGTCCAACAAACCTACAGTGAACTGAGCTCAGATTGAGATCCTCTGAAAGCAGCAACTGCAAGGTTGCTGTAGAAAAATACAGAGCCCAGGAGTCTCAACCCTGTCTTCCAAAGTACTGATGAAAACCAATCACTTGTGAAAGTAGCTTCTTCAGCAGCTGTGCAATGGCAGGGTCCTCCGGGGGTGGACAGTCTGGGAGAACACCACTCCTTTTCTTCTGACGCATCTGAAGGTGTCGGAAAAGGCTTGTGATATCCTTTGATCTTAAGACATAATCAAATATGGAACGGCTGACAGGCTCTTTAAGTACACTTAGCAGGACTATTTCTTTATCTATCTGCAATTCAAAAAGAGATATCAGTCAATATGAAGAAGGATATCCATCAAATATGGGGAAATCTAACAGTAATGTGCTATAGGTCTGATGTCTACTTTTTTTCCTAGCATACAGGTTGGTAACTGGATAACAATAAATATTAATAAAAAACAAGCAAAAAAAAAAAAAAAAAAAAGATGAAAAAAAAAAAATCCCAACCAAACCAACTCCTAACTCTGAAGGCTTGTTCTAAAAGCTACTTTCTAGCTCTATCCTATTATCTTAACAGACCACCCAGAGAAAGTGCTGGAGTCACCATCCCTGAAAGCTTTCAGTAAAACTGTAGATGTGGCATTGAGGGACATGGTTTACTGGGCGTGGTGAGGGGTTGATAGTTGGACAAGATGACCTTTTCCAACCTTAATGATTCTAAGATTCTGTGATCCTGATAAGATGGTTTTAAGCTTACAGTAAAGATAATAAATAATTGATCACACTAAGACATCAAATTACACATGACTGTGCCAATAATGTACATGTAAATTCTAGATCTTTCCTTGTGTTGGTCATATCAGATTTTCTCTATTTTCTTCCCCTGTTTCTCCAGCAGTCTCAGAACATAATTTGGCTGGGTTAAATGGGATTAAAAATCCTACTATGAATACAATGGTATTTCAAACTGTCTTACATTTACCCTGTAAAAATGCTTAACAGAAAAGCTCTTTCCCTGTATCAGGTTGCTGACTTTCCTTCTATGTATACAATGGTATGTATACAACCATGTAATTAAGTAATCCTCAATAGCATACTGAGAGAATAATGAATGGTCACAAGAAGCTGGTGACTTCAGGCATAGTGTAGATCCATTAACTGGGGAAGTTTGTTCGTTACTCTAACAAAAGATAACTTTCTTTTCTCACAGGTGGTGATTCGGTGTCTGTTTGTGTCCAGAGAACATCTGGACAAAAATTATCGTATACAATTCAGCATACTTGCAGCTGGAACACTCCTTTGAGTTTATACATTTGTTTTAGTCCTTGATCTTTCCTGTTTCAATATTAGGTCTTAAGATGGTGGTGGCAAGTAATTGGGCAATACTGATAAAACAGACCACCTAGTTACAATCCTTGAGTTAAATGGACAAACTTAATTTAGCCCAAAATTATGATATACATATTTGTTTAAAAGTTGGAATACTCAAAATAGTGGAGTGGGGTTGGGATTGTTACTTCACAACAATGCCAGAAAACCTCATCACTATAACCTGCTTCTCAAAGAAGACTATTTACATGAAAAATAACTTTCAAAATTAGTCTTATCTTACAAACAAAAGCACTTAACACAGAAACACTTGTGTCACAGCTGACTTTCCATGCCTTTTAGACCTATAAAATAAGGCAATATTGCAGTGGCTTGATTACAGACAAGGCAGAGAATGCCTTGAACCAAAGACATACTTGTTGATTTGAGGCTTTGTAAAACATTCTGCAATTTGCAACGGATTAGAGATAAGTCTTTCAAACAAAGCAACTCTACCCTTACTTGAAACAAACAAACAAACAACACAGAGAACAACAAAACAATTAATGTTCTTATAGCCAGGACCATGGCAACAACAGACCTAAGAATTATGTCTGGTCAAGGTATGTTCACATTAATATTGGAAGCATTACCTGTATTATTGGTTGTGTGATAAAAGGATGGAGGTATGGCATTAGCTTGCAGTAGACATCAGCAATATTTAAATACTGTGCAACCACAGTGATAAATCCTACTGCACCATAACGTATCCAAAGATTAGGATGGCACAGGAAAGGTGCTGAGAAAAAAAAAAAAGACTGTTGTATCATGCAAATTAAAGAGAAGACCATCCTATAAAAGGAAGCCTGCAGTGACATTTCCTCCCCTCAGAACCACCCCTAATTTCAGTCCTTCCTCCTGCAAAGCACCACAACTGACACTCAAACTGAGAAAATTACTTTAGACTTTACTGGGCTGATGGTGCTGAGCTTCCTTGCTGTTGGCAAAAATAATATTTTTCCTATCTATTCATTTCAGTTCTCATTGTCAACTCCAGACTTGCAAAGGAAACTAACCTAAAAATAAATGCTAGCCTAATTTGGGTACTTGAGGAGAATAGAAATACTAGGGATTTTTTTTTTCTTCTTAAGTAAATACTTATTCCTTCTTTCTTCCCTTCTCTTCATTGAGTAGTCACTATTTGTATTGTGAGACAACTAATGTTTTTGGGTTTTTTTGGATTCAGAAGTCCATTAAAATTACATGGGTTTTAAGAAGTTGTAATCAAGGGACAGTATCCAGTCATGATATATAAAACCACAGATCACCTGCCCCAAATTTGGAATGCTTTTGAGAAGCCATAAAAAGAAGAAGCCGATTAAGTCTCAAAAGACCAGTTGTTTGATAAATAGCTAGTGAATGTTGGGCATGCCTAATTCAAGTGAACCCTAGAAGAGTTTGCATACTGAACAGTAAGGCTGACTATGAAATTTTACTAAGCTGGCCATTGCGCTTTTTGTAGTATGAAGCTTTCTTTAATAGGAAAACAAGGTAACCACCTGTATTCCAACTTACCAATATCACAAGCAAATTCATAAATATGAGGCTTTTGCAAGAGCCCTAACTGGCACATACAAGTAAGAGCATTGAGGGCCTTATAAATGACAAATTCTTCTGCATCACTGAGACCTTGCTGAAGCAGAGGCTTCAATATTGAGGAGCTCTGCCAGCCAACATAAGCAGCAACACCTGAAATGTTAAAACAAACAACACATAAAAATCTGAAGTAACACTTCTTTGCTTTTCCTCACCAAAGTTTAACATTTCAGCCCTACAGTATACACAGAATCAGTAAGCATTTTCTAGAAAGTTATCAAAACAAGAAATACATGCATATACTGAGACAGTGATGCAGGAAGCAAATCACAAGGCCACCATCCTACAAAACTCAGTATTCACACAGAAGGAAACATGGAAGACACAAGGATCTGTTAAAATTTCTGAGAAAACAAAGAATTAGACAAGTATTCTGAAAGCTGTTTGACTAAAGCAGTTCTCTGTGTCTGCTGAGATCCTCCCAGATGTCAGGCATGGATGCAAACATACAGCTGGCCAGCACAAGGCTGAAACAGTTACTCTCTCCAATTATTTATCACCACAAAGCCATCTTGCCCCCTTTCAAAAATAGATCCAATTTTAAAATATATTTAAAATAAAATCTCTGAGAGAAGCCTAGATTAAAAGCAAAATAAATGTAATCCCTTAGAAGCTGATGGACCAAAACTTGTCAGCCATATCCCAGCCATATCCTTTTTAAAGAAACTGCTTTGTTATTCTTTTCTTCTCCTTTGCCACACAACAACCAGACAGTGTCCAGGTGAAACTGTCAACTGGGATCACTTCCTTGGGTTAGCAACCCACCTACTATATTTAATCTCTGGCAATTGTTAGGGAGATGGACCACGTTGAAATTCTGATCTTTCCTCTTGTCTTACATCCATCAAGTTGACATTCCCTCCTGGAAGCAATTGGGCAAGTCCTCTGATCATTCTCAAGAGAGAAAAACTGTTTTTTCACTGAATAACTCAGGCTTATTGTCATACATGATACACAGCATAGACCGTAACTGTACCTGCTTCTAACCCACTTATTGGGGATCGACAAATATCACACAATTAGATGTCTTCCCATCATAATCAAGTTTACATATGAAATAACTTCTTCATTTCTACTCTAATATGGTAATAATTAACAGACATACTTGTTCACGTATTAATGCTGGGCTTTGCAACCAGTTGCTAGAAGGAAGAAAGGATACAGAAAGAAATGGCACAGTGTAAGAGAAATCCCCTCAGTGCTTTTGTTGCCAAAGGGCAACACAGTGGCTGCACACTCTTCAATATGAGTTAGAGAGCTTTGTTTCAAACACGTTCAAAAACTTTGGGTAAAACAGCACAAGACAAAAATATAAATTTCCCTGTGGAGATTTTGAACAGATACCATGTGGCAATACAAATGCAGGCTACGTGTCATACTTCTTACTCTTAATTCGATCACATTTCTCTACACATCTTTTCTGAGAAACACTGCAACCTGGGCCTTAGTTGCCCCACTGCTCCTTCTGAATTAATTCTATCGAGTTATCAGCATCACATCTCAGCATGTTGTAGCTTCCATTCCTAATGGTTTGTGTGCACACTGTAATTGACCCTGCTTCAATCATGACCATGCTCCTTTTTGTTGCCATGCACCAGCAGCACCATCTTTCTCCCCCTCAAACACTGTGAGCTGCAAAGGGAAAGCTTCCTTAGCCAGCTCAGTCACGTAGAATAATTTCCAATATAAATGGAATATCAGATTTACAAATGAGTCAATAGAAAAATCATCATGACACTGGTAAAGCATTTTTGAAAATGTTATGTTTTATAAAGGTGACAAACACTTCAGTGAGGTTCTAAAGCCTGAAGTTTTCAAACTGTAACTTTCACCTACATCAATGAAGATTTTCATTACAGAAACAGGTCTATTAAGGAAAGGGACCGTGCACACCTCTAAAGTGATGCATCTTCTAGATGGCTTGCAGAGATTTTAGCATTTATTTGTCAAAATTCTTTTTTTTTTCTTCAATTAGTGTCTTCAGAAAAGATTTTTAAAAATTAAAAAGAAAACTTAAATTATGTTTATTTTTAAATTTTGATGTTAATCTAACTTGACCAGTCTCATTTCTAAGAAATATTTAGAAAAAAAAAAGCTACTTATATTTACATTATTTCTTCTTTACTCCATAGAGAAACATTTAGATACAATAATTCAGCAGCTCACATCCTAAAAATTACATACGTCTTTTTAAGAAATGACTTAACAGTTTCCAAGACATGGAAAAAATCATTCTGTTTGGCTGAAACCAAACCCTTACCCACAATGCTGTCAAAGAAAGCTCCTCGAAGATGCCAGTCATTCTTATCATTTAAGAAAGTGATCATATGAGATAGAAGAACATCATTGGCTTTTTGACGTCCAAAAAACACACAGAGCCGTGTTATTCCATTTTCCATTAGTGTTTGTTTCACAATATTCTCTGGGTCACTCAGCAAAGTGACAACTTTCTGCTGGACCATTTCATGCAAGGCTTGCAGCTCTACAGGAGACAAGAGTAAACATTTAAATGGGTGTAAAACAGTACGTGCACATACACTGCCTGTTGCTAAGGGAGTTAGACTGATATCCTGAAAAACACCACAGAATAACTTGCTAAGGTGCAACAGAATCTCAACAGTTCCAAGGACTGGCTTACAAAAGACTTCAGGCTAAGCATGAGGGTGGTGGCAAAGTCAGATTACAGAAACGAGAGCCAAAATTACCAGAGAAATGCAATTCTACATTTGTCCTAATTTCAACTAAGATGGATCCAACTCATTTTGTATGAAAATGAAATGCTGATGTGAAGAAATACCAAATGACACTTCAGCAGCAATATTACTGTGCTAAACAAGGTACTTTAAGACAACTCTGGTTTTACGTGCCTATTTGATCATCAGTTGTACAATTTGTGAATTAGCAAGAGTGCGTTTTTACTTAGGGAGGTAGATGGGCTCGTTAAGGTCAGAGGGCAATAAGCAATACTTGGAAACATTTTCCAATGTTACACAATACTAGCAGTTACCCTAACAATAGTGACAAAAATTTGAAAGTGATCTCACTCCTTGCTTCTATTCCATGATACAACTGAGAAAAAGCAGTTCCATTAAATAGAAATAACAGTACTGTTGATGCATAAGCTAGTACTGAAAGTCTACAACGGACATTCTCAAGTACAAAGATCAGGCACTGCTATTCCAGCTTTGCAGGGGTAATCACCATTTGCCTACAGGCAGTCAGAAGACCAGGTAATTTGCTTTCTAAAACAGCTTGTCAGTCACGTGGAAAAGTTGCCTTCTGGGTTCAAACTTCTCAGCCTTAGTTTCTCAAAGCATGAAAAGAATAGAACCATTCAAACTTCTTCCTTTCTTGCATTACTACTTTCATGTCCAAGCTAGCTGGTAATACAGGACAGTGTTTCTTAGAAACAGAGCCTGTAAGATGGGCCTCCCTTTCTCTCATGCCTCAGCAACTGTGAACACCCAGTGGTTTCTATGAAGGAACTGAAAGGGGATTTTTTTAAAGTATCATTCTGCAACTATTTAAAATATAATTGAGGCATGTCTTTTTCCCTACCAAATGGAGTGTGTGTGAGAAGTTTACCAGTTATAATCAGTCACAGATTAACGTACTTACCCCAGAAGAGATGTGTTTTTAACCACAAAGTCTTCTCAGTTTAGAAAACTTGTTCAGTATTATTCAAGAAACATGTACCACTAAAGGGATTGAAGCTGACACATAGTCCACTTATTACTCACCCTTCCTTTCCAAGGGAAGGAAAAAGGAAAAAAACAAAACTCTGTGCTACAGTTACAATAGCACAGATTGCCATGTTACTGTCCAAGACACCCACACTTTTGGCATCTGCAGACACCAGACATGAATCGCCAGGCACATGAAAGGGAGGGGAAGGAAGACTGAAAAATACAGTACTGTGACTACGCCAGAGCTTGTCAGATCTTTCAAAGTTAACCCTGCCTGCCACGTGAGTGGAAGTGATATTTGTAACAGTGCTGACTTGTTTATAGGACCACAAAGTTGGATATACAGCTGGCCTACTCAAATACCTCGTGAACATCTGGAGAACTGTGCTCATTTCTTTCTTTCTGTCTTCCCCAGTGTTCAGAACAGAGGTGCCAGTGTCTGCATGAAGCTGTGACAGATACTAGCTGAGGCAAAGCATTTTTCCCCTTTAATAAGAAGGCTAAGTGACAATGAAAACCAATGCTAACTAGGAGCTCTGGTCTACATTTTGCTGTTATAAAGAGGCAAGGTAAGCGGAAGCAACGTTACCTGTGTCGTAGTTATCACTAGGGTGAGATGTTTCATCCATTTCTTCGCCATTTGGTTCATTTTCCATATTCAGATTTTTCAGCTGCACTAACTCCAGAAATCTTAGAGCTGTTTCTGCCAACAACGCTATGTTTTCTGCAAAGAAAAACTTTCTGGTTAAGAATCATTCTACTCTGCTAGTTCATAACCTACTGATGATCCCCTCATGAGACATTAAAACCACTCAGAATACCAGTCAGGTTGGGCAAACAGCAATGAAATTACAATGTGTTCTGCAAACCCACTTCAGGGACTCGTGTCCCTGAGCACAGCACAGTTACTGAGTACATCCTAGTAATGCTGTGTAAATGGGTGGAAAAATTGTAAGGATATCAAATGTAACTGCAACTAATTTTAGTCTTCTAAACTGGCCCAAAATACCATGTAATCTCAGGTGGATGACTAAGTAGCCTGATAGAACTGAAAGGCCAGTTATCAACAACCCAAAACAACAACATGCCACCATGCCAGGATTTGTATCCTCAGGGTTACCCTTGAGGGCTGGGTTCCAATTTGAAGACATCTGTCCCCGTATCTATGCATGCCATTTGGCACCATCCTGCAGTGTTTGGAAGCTGCTGAAGCAACTCAGCCTATACGGGTCAGGCAATGGCTGGCACAGGAATAACCCTGCCACGGCTCATGTCCCACTTTAGCAGCCACTCTGAGCCCTGGCCAAGACAACATCAGCATGCCAATGGAAACCGTACGCAGCCTGGATTAAATCCTGTAAGTTACCAGCCAGCCAGACTGCTTCCAGA
Source organism: Odontophorus gujanensis (assembly GCA_013399175.1). NCBI lineage: Eukaryota > Metazoa > Chordata > Aves > Galliformes > Odontophoridae > Odontophorus > Odontophorus gujanensis. The sequence continues at coordinate 178,951 of VXAB01005089.1, forward strand.
AGGTGTGGAATGGCAACAAAATAATTTAACTCAAGTACATATTTTTAAAGTTAGCCTCATTGAAATTCAATTGCCTTCTTAAAAGAAAGCTTAATTCAATTACATTCGTAAAAGAATTGAAGGCAATGTAACCAGACTTAGCTATCCACAGCCCAAGCAAACACAACTGGAATCTATCAGGTAGTGAGATTTGCAGCGTTTTTGCATTTGCAGAAACAGAGTTGGCTTTTTCTTATTTTTGCAGTTCAGCTTATTTAACAAGCTCGGCTTTAAATGACTTAATTTAGAATTCTATTATGAACAAGCTGGAGTTTGGGCTTGTTGTTCCTTTTTTTTTTTTTTTTTCCTAGTCTAGGAATAAAAGTGAGGCAAGAGAAAATGACTCTTCCATAAAGCCCAAAATATGGAATACCAAGGTGAACAAAAGCACCTGGTTCAACTCACTATATGTACACCTCCCTCGATAATGAGCTTTATCAGTCTGTTTAAAAAAAACCCAGCACTTCACCTGGGACATTTTGAACTGAATTACACACTTGTAAACAAAACAGTCAAATCAAATAATGGGAAAATAGTAAATAAGGGTGCAATTACAAAACTTCTTCCAGAACCACCGTGATTCAGATATCTGAATAACATAAGAAGAAAACATCTCCAAAGGTGTAAGCCAGACTATTACATAGCAAATAATCTCATCCTTAAATATTTATCAGATTTCATTCTGAGGGAAAGTAACTGAAGGACAATAAGAAATTGATACTTTACGTATGTTTCATATTTATTTCATTTGGGCCACTCTAAGCAATCAGTCTGAGGTAACAAAATGATAATTAAGATACATAGATTAAATCTGCAGAGGCTGGGCAGGCTCCAAAAGCCCTGTTCACATACATAAATAAATACACAGTTGATGGGAGAAGTACTTTTACTCGTTATATCCTTGTTTAACTAGGGAACAGGAGCAGGACTACTTCCCTGAGCACCAGGCTCTAACCTCTGACCCCTTACCTTGGCTGTGAGCACACACAAACCAGTGAAAGTAATACATTAAAAAATAAAAATAAAAAAAAATAAAAAAAGAGGATTTGGAGTTTTGAGTGGATTTCTGCTTACCAGCATATGCAAGTCTGACGATAGTGGCTTCATCCTGGGCCAAGTGTGCAATGCCTGGCAGGATATACTCTGGGTAAATGTTAACATCGTTGCGTGGCACCTCTTTGACGAGAGCAAGAACTTTAGTTAGTGTCCTCACAGATTCTGCCCTCACCCTGGGCACAGAGTCGTTGCTGAAATGTAACAGATAAGGAGTAATACGATCCAGAAGAATCTCGACACTTAATCTCGGTGCTAAATGAAGAATCAGCTCCAAAGCAGCCAGTTTTGAATCACAGTATTTGAGAGTCTGTAAACAGGAAGTTATCACAGACACTAGGATAACCAGCCCATTCTCTTTGGTCTCTCCCTCAGCTTTCTCTGTGCGATCGTGCCCACAGAGATTGTGAATGATGTTGTCCAGATCTTTACGTATGACCAGTATACGCTCATCTGCTGATACAAATGTTTCCTTGGCAAACTGGGCCATGTAAGGCTGAAGAAAAGTGTAAAATATTTCAGGAAATGCATTGTTACGTTGCTGTTTCAAATAATCTTCAGCTGCTAAACGTTTATCTGGCTCACGATGGACCATCTGAGTGACCTTGAGGAACGCAGAAGCAGGAGGGAGCAGGAAAGAAAGATTAAAGGTTTAGACATTCATAATCCAAAAAAAAAAATACAACAACCCAAAAAGCCCACAACCAAAACCATCAGGCAATTTGTCACAAAAGTAGGTGAAATAAACCACACACAGACCACAAAAATGGTTCTGATGCTGCAGCCCACCCTTACCAGCTCTCTGATACTGCGGTCTTCAATTTTGTTTAGGACTTGATCAGGGGAAAAGAGGCCATTTCTGTAAGCCAGAAGCTGAGATAAATCAAACAAGGGGACGCCTTCTGTGAACAGCTCTGCTATTACACAGCCTGGGGGAAAAAAAATAGTCGAAGATGTGAGAGAGCTGCAAACAGAAATTTTGTTCCCTGTACACAGATAAGAAAAGATCATGTGTGACCCTCTGCTTTGTTAATAACAAGGCAAATGAGCTGACGAATTAACTGGTAGAAAGGGGATAGCATCTCCATCTCCAAAAACTGGCTTTTGCACTTGATCTCTGAAATGCCTCACAGGTATTCTATTTCAAACATGCCAACAGCAGAGAATTTTGCAATTAGGAAACACGAGGCACTGATTTCAATCACCTGCCAAATGGAAATCATATCAGCAAATGAACCAATATCACTGTTACAGGGTTGAGTGCCAGTAAATCAAGCATGGACCAAGCAAGAGGTCAAACTAAGCAAGAAGAATAAGTTCTGCTTCTACAGTGATGCTGAGGGACAGCATACATTCACTCAAACGAGCTCCTAAGAACAGTGAGAAACAACAGGAGTGCCAGGCACAGCACCCTGTTGTGTGCATGATGCATGAACTCTTTAGAGGCTTGTGTCCCGTTCCTGCAGTTTGCTTGGCATGGTTAGCATCCTGTCCTGTCAGTGGAGCAGTTTGGAAACTTGGCTGGTGAAAGTGAAGTAACCATTACTTCTACGTTCAGATTTTATTTTATTTTTTTCTAATCGGCCAAATGTATGACTCAAGACAAGCCTGTGGCTCAGGACAGGCTCCCACAATGGGACTCTATCAAGAATTTTTGAGTGGAACCACAACAGGGGCTTACTGCTTGTGGGAAAAATATGATAAGAAGGAGCTTCTGAAGCCAACAGTGCCAAATTGTGCTGGAAAGCAGCTCTGTTCCCAGGCAGTCAGACCTTAGGTGTGCCACTGACTGGTTCCTCCTCATGGGTCCCATGAAGCATACACTGAACTCACGGGACCTCAGCCACCTGAAGATCACAGACTGTGACCTGAAGAACCACCTCTTTTCCAGGGCAGACATAAGCTGTAACAGAACAGTGTCTGACTGCACTTCTCAGATAACATGGGGATGTGTTTTAATCACGTAGCTTATTCTATTGTGTCTGTACTCTTTCTGTGACTGAAAGGTTTGGGGACCAGTCCCAACGCTTAAGGTAAGCAATCTTGTTCCACAAGCTGTTTCCTAGGCCTGCTGTAATAAAAAAGTAAAAGAAGTAAAAAAAGAAGAAACAAACAAAAACAATAACAAGCTTCTGGGCACCCCTGACTCGCAACCATGAAGAGCACATCGATCTCCCCCAGTACCTGCAGAAAAAATGTCCATTGCACGTTTTAACTCCCCCCTTGTTCGCTGATTGCTGTTGGCCAGGTCTACCAGAGGAGTGGAGGGATCTCGCATGTTTTCCAGCTCTGTGGCAAACATGCTGCCATCAACAAAGCGCTCGGGAGCAATGTAGCACGTTCTCCTCCGTGACGTGTCGAAGAAATAATTGAAGTCAGCAGGGTTGTCTTCAGGAAGATAAGTTGGTTTAAAACTGGCAAAGTCCGTCAGAAGAACCCAGTTCCAGCTGGTCACCATGATGTTTTCAGTCTTAATGTCCCCATGGCGGACCCCAGATTTGTGCGCTTGGTCCACCGCCGTGAGGATCTGGAAAGCGATCCACCTTTTCTCGATGTTATTGAGGAACGGCCTCGTGCTGATCCGATCATACAGGTTGTCCCGCACGTACTGCCTGAAGAGCATGGCGGCCTTCTCGGACAAGGTTGCTTTCTGGAAGGGGAGGCAGTTCTGCGCAGAGTGCAGCCGGATCTTCAGCTCCTCCAGCTCCTGCTTGTAGCTCGTCAGGGGCAGGGTAGGGTCCTGAATGGCAAACACCTTCACCACCACCAGCCCCTCCCGGTGCTTGGCTCGGGCCACCTTGAAGAAGCGGGTGCTCCCCAGGCTTTTGTCATACTCGAAGTCGTGGATGTCAGAGAAATAGCTGTCCACCGAGAGGATCTGCGACGGGGCGATGCCAGCCAGCTGGTTCCCCATGGCGGTTCCTCCTGCAGCGGCGGGCGGCACCCGTCCACCTCGGGAAAAAGACAACGCACATTTAACCCGGCCAGGCTCGGCCCGACCACGGATCAAACCCCCCTCCCCGCGCAGCCTCCGCTTCCCCCAGGCCGCGGGCCCCGCCACCGCCACTCCCGCCCCTCTATGGGTGCCCCCACCGGGCCCGGCTCCGGGCGGCCCCGCAGCCCCTCGTGGCACTCACCGGCCCGCCCGGCCTGCCACAGCCGGGACAGCCCCGGCCGCGGGATGCAGCGAGGCGGGACTGAGGGCGACGGAACCGGCACCATGAGCGGGGCGGGGAAGGGGCGGCACCGTGAGCTCACATCCTGCGGCGCCATCACGCTCGTGGGGTCGCCGTGTTGGTGAGCTTTGTCCCGTCGGCCTTCGTACCCTCAGGCAGATCAGCGCTTCTTCCCAGCTGGTGTCACCTGCAGGCTTAGTGAGGGTGCACTCAATCCCGCACTCAGTCCAGATCATCAATAAAAACATGAAACAGGGCGGGTCCCAGTACTGACGCTGTGTGTCTGCAACAGGCAGGGGAGGCCTTCCTTCTGCTCAGCACTGACAGGAGGCACAGGATATCTGCTTCTGTGGGCTCGGTCCCGAAGAAGTATAAACTGTTAGGACCAAGGAATGGAGATGAGATGTGTCAGTAGAGCCAGCTTCAGATTCATCAGCCAGGACATCCTCTTGGCTGTGCGAAGTGCAGTGTAGCTGCTGTGCTTCATTCTCCCCATGCTCAGCACTCAGTGCCTGAGAGGAGCCTGGATAGATGACTTCCCTGCTTGGTCTGTTCTAATGGGGTTTTATACAACTGCGATATAGACGGCCTTTCATAGCGAGTCAGAGTGAAAAACAAACAAAAAAAAAGCATCTTTCTGTTGTTTAATCTTAAAATGCTTGAGAACAAGGAGAAACTCAGGAGAATAATGTCCTGCTTCCCTCTGTCTGTGATTCTGTGTGATCTTCTTCCAGCTGGGAAAGAGAAGGGACTGTCCCAGTCTATAACGCACTGGTGCAGCCTCACCTCAAGTACTGTGTGCAATTTTGAGTGCAACATAGGACTGCCCAGGAATGCCTAAGATAAAAGGCTCACGTTAATCATGCTCAGTCAGATTAAGTTTGTATGTTCGAGTGTTTTGTGCATGTGTCAGAAAGGATGTTTTGAACCTACTAGCTGAATTATACCAAATTAACAGAAAGATGTAGTTTGTAAATATCACCAGATTTCTTAAAGTGGGGAAGAGGGAAATGAAGAAACCCGCTGTAGATGTTCTGGCAGGAGCAGGGGCTGTGCTGTGACTTTCAAGGTGTTTGATGACAGTGGAACCGCAGGGGAATTTGATCCTTTGTGGGTCTCAGCTGAGGGAAGAAATTCAAGGAAATGCAAATTCTTGTTGAACACCAAACTTGGTCAGCCAGGAGACAACTCTGCAGAAACCCACATTTCACCAATTCCACTGCTTATGGAGACATTTATGTTGTATGAAACCAAGACTGCTTTGGAACTAAAAACAGATTTAACAAAATTACACTCAAGCATCTTGGAGTCAGAACAAAGTTCTTGAAACTCAAGTTCACATGTTTTTCTGCAAATGGCTTGGGAGGTTGTCCTTGAAATGGTTCTTTATGTCAGTGTTTTGGATATATATATATTTGCCTTTGAATAGGTTTATTATATGCTAGTTGACTTTACCGGAATGGCACTTTTCTTATTATTAATTTGGGGAGTGATTCAAGATTTCTTCATCTCACCCCTGATTAGTATGTATAAACATTTTAACACCTTCTGCAGCACCCTTCTGCTCTATCAAATCTTCTGGCTGTCTGTTCTGCTGATTTAACATCACTGCCTGCAATGTAACAGTGATCCCAGGGACTTAAACAGAAGAAAGACTGAGCTGAGAAAAGCTTTATAGAGTACTTTCTTTATGAGCACCTAAAGCAGAACTGCTTGAAATTTAGTCCCAGACTATGAAGTATGACCATATTTGTTGCATAGTCTTGTGCTGATTGTTTCTGAATGATAATCACTTGAACCTGGATGCTTCTTTCAAAACAGCGTGTACAAAATTAATTTCACAATATTAATCAGTATGGAAGAGGGAAGTTACATTTATTTTAAACAAAATTGATTTCAGTCACCAACACATTCTTTTTTAGCTGTAGTCAATGCACTCCCACACTGTGTACTCAGAAACATCAAGGTGAATGTCTGAGTAACCCAGCCAGCATCCCCTGCATGCAACACTAAGAGCACTAAGAACATGGTGCTGGCTATCATGCAGTCCTTTGTGTTTTGCAACGATGAGCTGTTTTGTGGATGTAGCTCTTACATATCCTGTAAAGTTCAAGCAGTTTTACTTTTTCTCCAGATTATTGATTACTGTGGGCTAGGTAATTGTTGATGCCCATTGCTCATGTTTCCAGTCTCTGGGTACAGCCTGTTTTTCTGTCAGGATAACAAGGAAGAGGACAGAACACACAGTGTGCTGCAATCTTGCTGCCCTTCTCCTATTACCAGACTATTACAGGCTTTCTGGTCCTGCTGTGGATAGCCTGGCCTTCAACACTTGCCAGTATCATTGCTGTTGGCAGTGTCATTGAGTGTCTGTGCCCACTGTTCTTCTAAGTCTTGCTCTGGTGTTTCTTCTGATGCTTCCTTACATACATTCCTGTTAATGTTTCCTTCGAGCAAAGCTTAGTATTTCTGATAGAAATCTTTACAAACCGTGCAGTAAGTTAAATAGTGATGACTTACATCCCCACCATTACATTAAATTAAATGGCTTGAGAGCAGCCCTGAGGAGAAGGATTTGGGAGTGTTAGTTGATGAAAGGTTCAGCATGAGCCAGGAGTGTGTACTTGCAGCCCAGAAGGGCAACCGTATCCTGGGTTGCATCAAGAGAAGTGTGACCAGCAGGTCGAGGGAGGTGATCCTGCACCTTTACTCTGCTCTCATGAGACCCCCAGCTGGAGTTACTGTGTCCAGTTCTGGAGCCCCCAACACAGAAGGGCATGGAGCTCCTGGAGCACATCCAGAGGAGGGCCACAAAGATGATCAGAGGGCTGGAGCAGCTCTCCTATGAGGACAGGCTGAGAGAGCCTGGAGAAGGCTCCAGAGGGACCTTATAGTGACAGTCCAATACCTGAAGGGGGCCTACAGGAAAGCTGGGGAGGAACTTCTTATAAGCATGTGTAGTGACAGGACAAGGAGAAATGGTTTTAAGCAGGAAGAGGGTAGATTTATACTAGATATTAGGAAGAAATTCTTTACTGTGGGGGTGGTGAGACACTGGAACAGATTGCCCAGTGAGGTTGTGGATTCCCTATCCTTGGAAGCATTCAAGGCCAGGCTGGAGGGGGCTGTGAGTAACCTGGTTTAGTGGGAGGTGTCCCTGCCTATAGCAGGGGGTTGGAACTAGGTGATCTTGAAGTTTTCTTCCAACCCAAACCATTCTACAATTCTATGATTCTGTGGTGCTAATGCTATTCTGTGTCTGTGGTTACTTTTATTTTTGGGGGTTAAAAAGACAAAGCAGAGCACTGTAAAGGCAAACTTTATCATACCCTAAACATACGAACTGGTGATAGTGGTAATCATCCACTCCCTTGCAGCTAAGGGTACAGGAAGAATGTTGTGCTTTTCATTTCACAAAACATACTGAAATTCAAGGAGAGAGATTTCAGCCCCTTTGAGCTTTAAGTGTGAGCTCAGTAAGTCATGGAATCATAGAATACCACGAGTTGGAAGGGAACCATAAGGATCATCGAGTCCAACTACTGGCTCCGTGCAGGACCACCCAAAAATCAGGCCAGTGCCTTGCCACCATCTTGGTGGAGAATATTTCCCTGATATCCAACTCTTTAACCTATGTATTAAACACAAACACTTGATCCTTTTACCTTAGATTCAGATGGCTCTTCTGTATTAGCCATAAGTCAGTTAAAGGCTGTATTTATTTGGCCTAAGTCAGTTCTGAAGTCAGCCGAACACTTTCTTTTTTTCTTTTTTCTTTTACTTTTTTTCTTTATCTAGTTTCATTCAAAAAATCAAAACCAAAACAAGGCTGTTGGGATGTGTTCCCTGAATACCTATTTAACTTGACCTCCACTAAAAATATCAATGCTTTGCCAAATGAGCTGAGCTCAGTACGATCCCAATCTGCAGGTTCAGACTTTGCCTAAGTGAACTGTTGTAGGGAAACTGCTGAATCACAGCCTGAGTCACTGATTGATCACCTGAAGTGAGCATTGAGCCAGCCGTGGGGCACAGGTGAAGGTCATAATACCTGTGTGATTGGAGGGAGGTGGAGCCTGGCTCCACCTCCCCCCAAGCCCCATTTAAGAGCTGGCTTCCACCAGGGAAGGATCTCTTCGTGGAGATCCCTCCCGTGTGGAGTCCGGTGAGCCTCAGTCATCTAAGGTGAGCCTTTTGTCTCTTTGTATCATCTCTTTGTATTATTTCCCTTGTACCATCTGTGTGAGATCTATTCAAATATACCATCTCTCTCACTATCTCGTTGAGAGAACCTTTTTTGTGAGATCTTTAGTCCTACAACTGTCCAGCTTTGTACCACAAATGTGAAAGAAGCAGTCTGCGCGTTGGTCCATCTGCCATTCGCCCTCGGCAGCCACTGGGTGGCAGTGCTTCCTCTGCCTTGCGCTCTTGCTGGAGTACCAGCGCCTCGAGGTTCCCCATGGCTCAGGCATCCCCATCTAGCAAAGAGCTGTATAAAATACAAGGTATTTCCAGGACTCGTGCAGCAAGCAGGGCTTTGCTGGCAGCTGAGTTTATTCGTTTATTTTGTACTGTGATTAGAACTGGGGGAAGATCTAACACCGTCATTTTGGAAGTCTGTTTTTATGGATAGATTTTATGGAAAACACAGACCTACCACAAAAATCTGTAGCTCACCATTTCCAGGGCTTTGGCTTCCTGTAGCCCACAGATTTATGTGTCAGCAGGAAATAATTTTACAGCATTATAGAAGGGTTTGTTCAAACTACAGGTAACATATGGCTGAATGTTGTAGTGTACTTTGCTGGAATTTTAGAGGCAAAGAATGGAACAGAGTGGGGGGACGAACACATTTCCAAACATGTTCTGAAATCTGTATGAAATCAAGAAGATTTCCTTCTAAGGGAGATCACATGAGTGTGAGCTCTCTGAGAACAGGTAGTCTGAAGAAAACATACCAAAGTAACTCAGTTGTTAAGCATTCAGCCTGCCCAGCATGCAACTGGCAGAAGATTTGGAATAGTAACATCTGGGGAGGTGATGCAGGGCTGGGAACATCTGCTTTACCTGTGGTGTTAGTTATGAGGGTATTATAATAGTTTTATTGGTTATATATGAATTATATATTGTAAAATATAAATCAGAAAAGAGGGCAGATAAAGAATTATGGCCAGTGCCTTCTCTGAGTGTAACTCTTTCTATTTCCAGAACCACAAGCCAGAGCAACCACTGTGATACTGGGTGTATTCCTGTATGGGAATTGTTGAATCATGGCCTGAACCACGGATTGATACCTGAGGCGAGCACTGAGTCAGCCACAGGAGCACAGGTGAAGGCAATACACCTGTGTGACAGAAAGGGATGGAGTCTGGCTCCACCTCTCCCAGACCTCATTTAAGGGCTGACCACCACTGGGGAAGGATCTCTTGTTGGAGGTCCCTCCCCTGTGGAGTCCTTGGTGAGCCTTGACCATCAGTGACAGGTGAACCTTTCTTTATTTACTGGTTGTCTTTATACCATCTGAATAAGCCATACAAAATATACCATCCACCTCCATTATTTTCTGTGGGCACTATTCTTTTGGGTTATTCACCCTACAGCCCCCATGAGAAAAGAGTAAGAACAAGAATATACAGTCTGCAATGCAGATGATCGGGGTTGTGAGCTTAATTCACTTAAAATTACCACATCTTATTTTTTGTGTCAAGCTCCTGGTACAGACAGAAGCAGTGATGTTTGTACTGTGATACCAAATAGTGCCCTTCCTCCTCCACTCTTACACTTCCTCACTAAAATGCTGGAAGTTCAGGGAAATCCAGTTCTAGAATCTTTTGTTTGAGCTTTCCCTGCATCAGCCATTGTATTTACCTCTGAATTGCAGGCTGCATGTGACACCTAATATTGCCAAAACTTTTGGTTATTCAGTTTTGAGGAAAATTGTTGATGTGGGTCTGTCTGTGGGGAATGATATCTAGCTATACCTGGCATCTGATTATATATATCTGTTAGATATATGCATATGTTGTGTTCACATTTGCAATGTTGGAGTTGTTAGTCTATCTTGCTTTATGGCAAAATACAAGATGGTTTCTATTTTTTATTAGCTTCTCTGTTACCCAGTTTCAACAAATAGATTGTTAGCTTTCTTTTTGGATAGGCATTTGCACACATCTTCACCTTCCACTCAGTGTAGTTACCCAGCCTGCTTTAATTTATGCTGCAACTAATAAATGTGCAGCTGCCATAGCTACTGTAACTACTCAGATACAAAGAAAAACTCTTCCACTTTTAAGGAGTGGCAGGAGGCAGGTCATTTACCAAGGCTTTGCTGATTGCGCACGAAGCAGGTGAAAAGAAACAAACGAGGCTTCCCCACGGGCTTTGCTCTTATGAGCAGGTACTTCAAGAAGTGCAACACAGCTGCCACCTCTGGGAGCAGCCTGAGAGTAAGAAAGAGTGAGGCAATGCGCTGCTACTCTTGAGAGGACCCTCTCCAATAAATCCAGTTACGATTAAGCTAGTGATAATAACAGGATCTTAAAATAATAGTGCATTCATTTCTGGAGAACTTTGCTCCCATTTTCAGGCTCTTCTCCCTTGTTCTTTTCTCTCCACTGATTCAAAAAAAAAAAAAAAAAAATTCACCTCCAATACATCCACTAATGTGAGGCTGTTTGCCAAAGATTTTGCAACTTTCCTGAGTGCTTGGCTTTTTTCACATTGCTTTATTGTAATGTATGCATCCTGATTCTCCATTCCTATTTTTGTAAAGATCCCCCTATATCATAGAGCTGTTGGAAATCTACTTCTTTTTAATGTGCTGGGTAAATCATATTCTTGCATGTAGCAGCTTATTCTTTTTCTGTCTGCTCACAGTAAGAGATCTGATTTCTGCTCACCGAATTCTCTGGCAAGTTGTCAGTTGACTATAATGAGGGTAAAATTGGGTCCAAGAGTGTTAAATTAGATCTTCTCCAGCATGGAAAAGCATACGCAGCCTTTCAGCCATGTCACTTTATTTGCAACCACCAGAAAAAGTCGTCTTTTTTTTTTTTCTGCTCTCACTGGGCCATGACAATGTGATATGAAATGGCTGCTAACAGCTGCTGTCTGAATTCTAGTAGATAGAGGCTAAAATTCAGCCAGCAGCTTGCTGCAAACCCATATGTTCTGGTTAACACATAGACCCTGAATTGCAGCCTTTATGTCTTAGTAACAAAAATGTTCACTAGGAAAGTTACTGATGTTGGTTTGCTGGAAGAGATTTTCTCTCTTTCTTTTGTCATTCAGAGCTTACTGCCCCTTACTTTGCTTTTCTCTCAAATTCCAATTGCTAGTCGTTCTTACAGAGTACAATAATTTTAAGTTGCTATAAAATTATTCTGAAGCTACAGCTGCATTTTCATTCATACTTTTACTGTTCATCTAATATTTTTTTAAGTGTTTGGGGCTTTGGGCCAAGCTTTGCTATAAATCATAATAAATAGTTGGCTGACTTACTTGGGTGACTTCCTTCAGCAATCTGTTTCTTGCTCTCAGTTTGGCCTTTGTGGCTGACATACCTACTTCTTTTCCTGCCAGCATTTATTTTGCTTTTGTATTTTCCAGCTGAAGCAAAACGTATCTTGGTTCAGTTGTCTATCATCTTTCAGATCCCTCAACACTATTTCCAGTCAAGTATTTTCAAGTTCCTTTGGCCTCTGCCTTCCCAACGCACCTGCTTTAAGAAAACATGCATATTGTCTAACTTAGAGTACTCTTGCATTAGAAATTCCTAACCTGTGTTTCTAAAATGGCAAGTAAGAGTATGACAACATTGCTGGCTTTGACTCACTGCTTGCTTTGCCCAGCTTGCTTATCTGTTGACTTCAGTAAGGCTGCTAATGTTTGCAAGCCTCAGCAAGAAAGTACATGCAGTTCTATCTTAAAGAGGTACTTCTTTTAAAAATCCCTGCCAGCTACAGTTCACCTCTGCTCTTCCCCATGTACTTCATGATTTTCTTTTTTCTGTAGCCTCACTACTAAGTTACAGAAGGCATAACTGGAGAGGAGAGAAATCAAGATGGAGCTACTGTGACAATCAAGAAGAGGCTACCAGTTCCAATAAAGCCAGAGGACTTCCATCCACTCCTACTCTTTCAAGTAATGTCACAGGAGGCTGCAACAAGGAAATTAGAAAATATTAAAAGGCTTTATATACCTTGGAAGGATGCTGAAGGAATCAGGAGTACAGATAGTGTTCTCCTTGATCCTTCCAGTTGGTGAATGGGACCTGGGTAGAAAGAAGAGAACAGATCAGTTGAAGGAATGGCTGCATGGATTATGTGTCACTCAGGGTTTTGGCTGCTGTGATCCTGGATGCACCTTTGAGATACCAGGTGTGTTAATGTTGGATAGGATGCAACAGACCAGGTGGGGCAGGAATGTACTGGGCAGCAAGTTGGCTGGACTGATTAGCAGAGATTTAAACTAGATTCAGTGGGGGAAGGGGGTGTACTTCTGAGTGACAGAGAAGAGCTAAGGTACACTGTCACTTTGGAAAGCAGCAGGAGGAAACCTCAGATTTGTCCCAGAGAAATTTGGGAGAGCTCCTCTAAGAAGGCATCACAGCTCATAATCCAGCTGAAGTGTCTCTACACCAGTGCATGTAGCATGAAAAATAAGCAGGAGGAGGTGGAAACCATGGTGTAATTAGAAAACTCTGACCTAATTGCTATCACAGAAACGTGGTGGGATGAGTCACACAACTGAAATGATATGATTGAAGTTTACAAAGCTTTTAGAAGGGATGGGCAGAGCAGCAAAGGCGGGGGTGTTGCCGTCTATATTATGGAGTGGTTAGATTGTGAAGAGCTGCCTTTAAAAAAAAAAAAAAATAGCCATGAACACTTGGAGAGTTTGTGGGTTAAAATTAAGAACCAGATCAGAAAAGGACATCTGGTGGTCAGTCTACTACAGGCTACCTGGTCGAGGGGAGCCTGTAGATGGCGCTCTGGGCTGTAGCAACTATACCCAGATTGTGTTTGTGATCTCGAGAAATATTGCCCCGGCAAAGAGCACTCAGGATCCTGAATTTCAGTAGAGTGAACTTACAGATGTTTAAGGGATTACTGGATGAGATCCCCTGGGAAACTGTTCTTAGAGACATAGGAATGGAACAGAGCTGATAGCTCTTCCAATCTGAGAGCACAAGAGCTCTCCATCCTCCAGCACAAGAAATCCTGCAGAGGAGGCAGGAAGCCAACAGGAAACAAGGACCTGCTGGTTAAATTGAAGGAGAAGAAGGAAGTGTACAGGCAGTGGAAGGAGGAATGGTTGGTCTGGGAAGACTACAGGGTTGCTGTCCAGCTGTGAAGAGATATGGAATCAGGAAAGCCAAGGTGCAGGTGCAATTGAACTTGAAGAGATATGAAAAATACCTAGAAGAGGTTCTACAAGTACACTGGCCAGCAGAGGGAGGCAAAGAAGTGTATACTGCTTCTCATAAATGAGAAGGAAGAACTAGTTTCAACAGATGTGGAGAAAGTGGAAGTACACAATAAATTCTTTACCTCAGTCTTCAATGGCAGTCAGTTTGTGAACCTCTAGGTGGGATTTGGAGGAGGAAAATCCCTCCCACTGTAAGAGAGGAGCAACTCTGAGACCACCTTTTGAGGCTGAGCATGTACAAGTCTATGGAACTGGATGGCAAGCATCCTAGGGTCCTGAAGGAACCAAGCCAAGCAACTCTCTATCATATTTGAAAAGTCATGGCTGACAGACAAAGTCCCCAGTGACTGAAAAAAAAAAAAGTAAACATCCCTCCTATTTTTAGGAAAGGGAGGAAGGAAGACATAGGGAACTACAGGCTGGGAAGACTCATCCATGTACCTGGGAAAATCATGGAACAGGTCCTCCTGGAAGTTATGATACATGCAAGGTGAGAAGGTAAACCATGATGGCCAGCATGACTTCACCAAGGGCATGTCATGTCTGACCAATTTGGTATTCTACAGTGGAGTAATGGCATTGGTGGACAAAGGATGGGCAACTGATGTCATCTACCTGGACTTGTGCAAGGTGTTTGGCACGGGTTCACACCACATCCATATCCCCATATGGGAGAAATACGAATTTGAAGGGTGGACTATTTGGTGGATAAAGAACTGGTTGGATGATCACAAGCATAGGGCTGTAGTCAATGGCTCCATGTCCAGGTGGAGGGCATGGATGAGTGGTGTCCCCCAGAGGTTCATCTTGGGACTGATGCTCTTCAACATCTTTATCAGTTGCACAGACAATGGGATTGAGTGCACCCTCAGTAAGTCTGCTGGCAACAAGCTGAGTGGTACAGCTGATACAACAGAAGAAAGGGATGCAGTCCAAAGGGGTTCTGGATGGGCTTGAAAAGTGGGCCCGTAAGAACCTAATGAGGTTCAACATAGCTAAGGGCAAGATGTAGAACTTGGGTCAGAGCAGTATGTGTACAGACTGGGAGAAAAGTCTATGAGAACAGCTCTGTGGAGAAGAACTTGTTGGTTCTGATGGATGAAAAACTTAGTGCAAGCCATTAGTGTGCACTTTGACCCCAGGAGACCAACTGTATCCTGGGCTGCCTCAAAGGAGGGGGGGGGGGGCAGGGGGCATCTGAAGTACTGCATCCAGGCCTGAGGCCTCCAACACAAGAAAGACAGGGAGCTGTTGGAGTGGGTCCAGAGGAGGGCCACAAAGATAATTAGAGGGCTGGAGCACCTCTGCTGTGAAGAAAGGCTGAGGAATTTGGTTTTCTTCAGCTTGGAGAAAGAAGACTCTGGGGAGATCTCATTGCAGCCTTCCAGTTCTTAAAGGGAGCTTATGAACAGGAGGGAGACTATCTTTTGACACAATCTAATAGTGATAGGACAAGGGGGAATGGTTTTAAACTAAAAGAGGGGAGATTTAAATTAGGTATTAGGATGAAATTTTTTACTTGGATGGGTGAGACATTGGCACAAGCTGCCCAGAGAAATTGTGCATGTCCCATCCCTGAAGATGTTCAAGCCTGTTGGATGGGGTTTGGGGCAACCTGATCTATTAGGTAGCAACCCTGCCCTTGGCAGTGGGTTGGAACTGGATAATCTTGCAATCCAAGCCATTCTATGATTGTACGATTCAATGAAATTGTAATGACAGAGAGTTCCCTCAGCTGGCTGGTAACTCAGTATTCACCTTAACCAAGGAAATAAGCTCTTGTGCTAGGTCTGCACAGTCCCTTTCTACTCCAGCATCAACTGTATGAGTAAGCTCAATAGCTGGTGAGAAAGTGCAGCTGTCGTTGAGTGACTTGATGCCTCCCAAGGGGTTAAATTGTAGGTGTCCTCTGGCCTTCTGTACTCTTGAAAAAGGCCATGAAGGATGCTAATCTGTTTTGTTGTCATTTGGTTGCTTTTAATTGATTTTAAATTTGGGGATAGCAATTGAAGTGAAATAGTTCTCACAACATCTTTGGAAAATAATACTTTGAGCAACAGAGAGCAAGGTAGGAGGAAAATGCTTCCTACAGGATTTGCACGTTCTGGGATGATGGTGTTTGCATAGTTCAGCCCTGAATCATTTACAGATTCTGCTAGTGTAAGCTCTTCAGACCACCAGAAAAAAATGCAAAATGAGAGGCTAAACAGTGAGATTTTCTATTGTATCACAGACTGACCAATGCATTGATTTTTGGAAAACAGTATATCATAACTCATTTTGGTCAAAATCTGAGTAGTGAAAGAAGAATGAGAGTGAGCTGGTGGGTAGGAATCACAGCTCTAATATAAAGCAAATGGCTTTAGTGCTGGCAACCATGTTTCAGCTCTGAGATGGAGAAAAAGACTTCCAGCTTGTCATAGGCCATGCTTTTGTTGTGAAATGAACTGATGGCAAAATTACAGTAGGAAGTACCATTTGTGGATTTACATCAGATAACAAATGTGCCTTTGTAAGGAAATGCCACAGAACCAGTCATGCAAGAGCAAGAGGGGAATGGTATGGTGCCTGCAAGGGCAGGGAGGGCCCAGCGTGAATCAGAATGCAAAAAAGAAAAGCGTCTTCATTGCACCACAGTGCAAGGCACGATCTTTCTCCTTGCACTCTTTAAATACAAGCACAGTTTTTTGCCTTATACAAGAACAGGATTGCCTATTTCTAAACATGGAGCAAAGCACAGGCTAGACCCATTTTCCACCATGTGCTACAACTCAGTTGGCACAGCAGCGCTGTACAAAGAAAACATATTTTCTTCCTTCAATAAAAAACAATTCTGTAACGCTTCCGTTTGAAACTAATTGTATATTGAAGTATAAAACAGATAATTTTAAAGACAGATTTTTCATTCCCAAGCTGGAGATGACTCCATTTTCCAGCTGCTGGAAAACATCATTAGCTGATCCTGTAATGGACTCTCATGTACGAACTGCCTCATTACCATCAAGTGTTGCCAGCTCTTAGTTTTGTGTTCTGCTTCATAAATTCCAAAAAGCAACTCAGTGTGTTTAGGAACTATTTCCCTGTTTTAAAAGGAACCAGAGCCTATTCCAGAACCCAAGCCAGCTCCCTTACAGTTTAAATGAAGACAGATTGCCATGATCTTATTTCAGAAAAAAAATGAAGAAAAAGTTTTTGCAAAACAGTTCCTTCTCTTTTCTCTTTCTGTGTCTTTGAAGAGCAGTGAATAAACCCAGCAAAACTGGACCATTAAATGTGCCTGTTAGTCAAGTATTAACATCTTTTTTTTTTTTTTTTTTCCATAGGCAGAATGAAGTAAAGAGCCAGAAGCCATTCTCCCTGATTCTCTATACCAGCAGGGTTCAATTCACTCCAAATCAAGGTTGAGCTGCTGTGAAGGAACCAGTGATGAGGTCTGTAGGATTCCTCTGTTCAGTTGTTAATCTGAATATAATCCATGGCAGTGTTAATCAATTTAGGTCAGCTCTGTGTCACCTCACTTCTGTAAAACAACAAAAATCTCTTCTAAATCGTGATGGCTGATTGCTACATGGTATGTCTATAGCAGTTTTCACTTTTATAGGCAGTCTGTAATACTGAATAGGAAAAAGAGGCAGTTTTCTTACCTAGAAAGACAGAGCAGTACAACAAATTTGTACTGTTATTCATGTTGCATATGCCCCCAAGAAAGACAAGGACTGAATTTTCTAGGGGCTGCAAGAGTACTTCAGAAAATAAGTTCACTGAGGAGAATATCAGTCACCAACTGTGCACCTTCCAAAAATCTAAGCAATTTGCCTGGACAGGACAGGATGCTGGGTCTTAGTGGACAATGTTACATGCGTGTTAAATTTCACTTTTTTCTGAAAGGAAAAAGAGAATGGAAAAACAAACACATATTTTGCAGTTGGCTGTTTATCATTTTATATGAAAAACTGGCAGCTTCCCTCATGTCCGGTCAGATGTAAATGGATGAAAGGGTCGACTAGATAATGGTCATAGATATGATTATATATGTACATAAATTAAAACAATGAGAGCTTCCAGTAATTTTTTTGTCAATGAAAATACTCCTGTGACTTTGACTCTGAGAAAGGAAGTGCCTTAGCACAATCAGAGGACAGTATCCTATGGCAAACAACCAACGCTGGAAGAGTTCGGAGATGCAAGAGGGCATTTATTCTGTTCAAGGGGAAACATGCCGCTGTAATCCTAATTGAAAAAAGATCTGCAGTTGTTTTCTTTATAATCTATTCAAAAGAACATTTTTTCTAATGCTGTGACATCCTTTCTTCATAATTTCTTTCAAAACAAGCCATAATGTCAAGAACCACTTCTAGCATTAGTCCTCTTATTTTGTCATCAGTGTGTTTGTTCTGTAGGCTCATTGAGAACTGCAAAGCAAGCAGGGCAGTGCACCAGTCTGGGAGGTCATGGCAGGACCTGGACTGCAGGTCTCCTACAGGTTTCCCATGCATATTGGACAGATGTGTATGGGGAGGATAAGTGCCAGGTATGACGTTAGAGTGCTGGGAGAAGCTTCTAGTCAAGATATACTTAAACCCACAAACCACCGAGTTCTCCACAGGGAGTTCTTTTATTTTCTGAACCCAAAGTGCAGCTTAGCTTGTTGTGTCCTAGCTAGAAATGGTGTATATGCAATAATCTACACTTCCAATTTAGGTATGTAAAAAATGTACCTGTCGTATCCAGTTTGTCCACCTCTTTCTGTTCCTCTCAATTAAAACACTGGGCTTTATTCAGTTTTTCCTCAGACAACATGTTAACAATCATCATTTTTCACTGCAAGAAGGGCTAAAAAATTTATCACCTCAACATCATTGCCTTATTTTGTATTGCATTGTTGTACTTTACAGAAACAGAATCTGCAGAAGGAACAATTGTAGCTGTCTGAAGTGCTGTTTGTACTGTCAGTTCTTTTTTCATAAATCTGTTTTTAAATCAGGGATTTAAATTAATCACTCTCAAACTAATCAGTGAATCAGTTCCAAATCTGGCAGCCAATCCATGTTGATACAGGATTTTCTGCATATATGTATTCCCAAATTTTGTTTACGCAGTATTTTATTGCAAATAGAAAAAGCAAATGGATTTGTCAATTATGAATTAATTTGTCAATTACAAATGAAATCAAACCAAGATGAATGAAATCAAACTGGGGGATAAAACTGATGTGTATTCTCAGCAACCTATCAGTATGTCCTGATCTAGCAGGGAGTTGACATCTAGTACTTATTTGCTAGATCTTCTTATAAATAATAAATCCCTTTTTCTTTTTGCAAGCAACACACACTTTGTTCATCATTTGAAATTCTTTACATTATTAACAGCTTGGTAGGAATTTCAGAAAGTGAGCTGAAGAAAATACTCAGGAGATCCTACCGAGTTTATATTCAGATTTCATAGTCTTTTGTATGCATGCTTTTCTATTTTACCAGAAATTTTCCATAATTTTGTAGGAGGGAGAAAAGTCTGGGAACTTCCCAGGGGCATTTGCATGCTGTAACTATTCTGAAACATGATTTGAGTAACACAAGGTTGTTGCAAGTCACTGCATTAAACGTGTTGAGTGTGGCCAAGTTTTCAGTGTTGTTTTCAGTTTAGTTTCTTTTGCCTGTCAAAACTAGCAAGGGTGAGTTATGTATAAAAATAAAATAATAAAAAAACAGGTTAAGAAACTTCTGATTGCAGCATCTCCTAGTTCAGAAGCCATGTACAGGGAGACTGCTCCTTCACAGAAGGAGACACTGATGTTTGTGGAAGGGGTGGTGAGTAGGGCAGCAGGGCACTGACACCACAGGAAGGTGGTCCAGATAAGTGGGGAAGGTGTGTAACATTTCAGTCTTCAGGACTCTTTTCCAGAGAGGATAAGACCTGTGTGTCCTTTGCAGGGAATTTAGGTCTGGTGTGGAAACGAGGAGGAAAGAAGACTGGAATTTGTGTTTTTACTCAAGTATTGTTTGCTGTTCTCTTCTGGAACTGAAACACACAAAACCTACCATGAAAGAAGAAAACTCTCAGGTTTGTGAAGCACAAAACAAAATCTAGATGCTGTATCTCTTTTATTCCATTTCATTATCTAAAATAAACCAATCACAGAACTGGAGGGGTTGGAAGGGACCTCCAGAGATCATTGACTCCAACCCCCTGCCAAAGCAGCTCCCTAGCCCAGGTTGCACAGGTAGGCATCCAGGTGGGTCTTGAATGTCACCAGAGAAGGAGACTCCACCCCCTCTCTGTGCAGCTGTGCCAGTGCTCCGTCCCTGCCCTGTGAAGGAGTTCCCATGCGTGTTTGTGTGGAACTTCCTGTGCTTCAGTTTGTGGCCATCTCCCCTCGTCCTATCCCCACACACTGCTGAGAAGAGAAAGAAGAGAAAGGAGAAGAGATGAAATTGAAAATGTCTCTAGTAATGATTTTTCTACATACAAACCTAATTACGAAGGGCCTTTTTGAGAAACGTTGTACTGGACTGGCTGACCATATCCAGGTCGAGAGTGAACAGCACAGCCCTCTGATCTGAGAATGGGCAAGTGGGGAATACAGCAGATTGCTGCAGCAGGGGCAAAACTCAGCAGGAAGGGGATTGTGTTCAGGCACAGACCTCACAAAGAGGACCATCCTGTTCTTGCACGCTCTAGAAGTCTCCACAGGAACAGCCAGGTTTGGCTTTAGGTCTTGAAATTACACGTGGGTTGCTGAAAGAAAGGGTACTAATTAACTGTTCATTAGTTCTTTTCTAGAAGTAATTTATTCTTCCTTTTTATTTTTTTTTTCTTCCAGTGACATCTCTTCCTCTGTTTATGTGGCACAAAGATAACCTGCAGGGTTAAATGGAAATTAAGTTTGTGCCCTTATTCCTGGAGTAATTTGGATTAGTGTTACATTGCTGGTTTAAAAAAAAAAAAAAGGCAGCCTACCTGCTGGGCATTTTTAAAATGACTTAGCCACTTTTTCTTGTTTATTTTGCACTTATAAATTATTTTTTATTATTTTCTTATTTTCTATACCTTAATTCTCGCATCCATGTCATACAGAGATAATCACTTAACATAAATAAGACAGAATTTTCTTGCAATAGTGATTTGTAGTAGTGATTTAAAATTGAAAAGATGGGTAGTCTGGTACACTAAGGAATTAATAATATCTCTAAGGCATCTTTTTCATTGCTTTAGCCTATACTCTTCTATGTGTCAGCTTTGTTTTTCTTATTGAAAGGCCTGCAATGTGGTTAAAGCTCAGTAAATCTCAACATTAATTCAAGAGAATGCTCTGAACTGGTAGACATCCAACACAATTAAACAGCTATCCTGATAAGAAGAGGCAAAAAAGTTTCTGAAAAGAGTCACTGTGGCATAAATTACCAACAAAGAAAGAAATATGGCAGTAAGGAGATTACTCACAGCATTTCATTTTTCTGTGGCATTTATTTCCTTACTAATGCTGAAATCTCTGCTCATGATGGAAGTGAAGTTTGGCATTTCATGCTGATTTAAAAGCTTGCTAATACTAATCTCCCTGTGTCACTGAATGAATGCATCTCTGCTAAGTAGTCTCACTGTCATTAAGTATAATTGCACTAAATTAGCATCCAGGAAGATGCCCTGGTTAAAAAAAAAAAATAAAAAAAAATCCTGGTTAAGCTATTTGTACTATGTCAGTGATTGTTTGCACTGACACATAGTTAGGGTTTTATGACATTGCTCTGAATAGTTACTTTGATTCTAGGTAGGCATTTTCCAAGGATATGAAGGTTACACACTGACTACATCAGTCTGAAGAAATACCAGTGCATTTGAAAAATATCAGTGTATTGCACAAGGTCAGTTTGCCATACAAATTCTTCGAGTGATCCTCTGAAGAATATATGTTGGAAGAAGTTCTTTTCCTTTTAGAGCATTTAGCTTCCAATTATTCTGCAATGTAAGGCTAATATGATAATTGTGTAAGCCAGACATTTCTCATGTGGAAGAAAGAATGATTTCAAATGGTCGTTAAAAGCTGTGTGGTCTTGAAAATAGAAATTATTTTCCTTTTGTGCTACAGTATTTCTTACAACATAATGCTTGGTTCTGGAGCTTCTGGAGCTCCTAGTTGAAGTAACAAGGAAGCATCTGAACCGTATCATGTGCTTGGTTAACTGTACACAAAAATTGCTGAGGAACAATTTCAGAAAACAAAATAATCTGATGCTTGAGGGAATGTTTTATGTACGTAATCAGCATCTGGGGACGTTAGCCTGTTTGCTTAAGAAAGAATTTTTTTTTTTATTTACTTGAGGTTCACAGATGAAGGTTACACAGCACGAAGGTCAACCTTTAGTTCAGTGTGACAAGCCTTGCACACTATGGTGTTTCACAGGATTATCTGAAAAAAAAATATTTTTCATATTTAATAATTTGCCTCCTAACCATTCATTATTAATTACTTAATTACTATTTTATTATCTTTCATGTCCAACGAGCTAAACTGATAGAAAATTATCTTTCTTTTTCATATAAAAGGAAAAGAGAATGTCCTTAGCTCCCTGCAGAGTCATTGCATGTCCAGTGTTTGCCTCCACCAGTGCTAGATTCCACTAGCACTGAAATGCTTTTAAGTATTGCTAATTCATATTCATGTGCACAACAAGCAAATGTATTTTGAAACCATGCTGATATAATCTGTCTTTCATAGACTGCTTCAGTCAAAGCACCAGGACTGTGTTGGACGGGAAGGAAAAATGAATTCCAGAATGAGGAATCTCCCCTTCCCAGGCTCTATACAGGAACGTCACTGCTGATTTTGGACAATTCAGTAAAAAAAAAAAGGGTGGTAGACTCTCTCAGGTAATCTGACAGGATGAGCTGTATTCTCTGGAGTGTAAGAGATTTGGTTTTGTAGCACAGAATTTGTCTCAGAGATGACCGTTTATGCTGCTTTTGCTACAGTGTTAGAGATTTCCCGAGGAACAATACTACCATAGAGCAAATTGCTTTTTCACTGACCGCACCTACCTCCCACATACCACACCTTTATTTGCACTTCATGGCAGCGCCTAAACTGCAGCACTCGTATCCTGGTGTAAGCCTGGCATGCCAGATGGGACATGTTGGTTCACTCTTAAGAGTTGAAGGCAGGTTTTGTAATATTTTTCTGCACCTTTTCATGTGCTAATAACAAGAGCACGTAATCCCTAATTCATGAGACACAGAATCACTCTTCCTCCCATGCCAAGCCTTTTCTGAACAGGTTTAGCCAACTGTGCAGCTGTAACAGCCATTTTTCTCTGCTGTCTACAGATATTTACTAGAATAATACTGCAAAACTTCCCTTCAGTTCCTGTGAATAAAGTGACTGTAACTTCTACAGAGCCTTCCTATCCATTTACTTTTCAATTGATATTTAGGGGTTTGCAAGTAGATGCTACCAGGCATCCCACTTGTACCATTCATTGCAGACTAGTAAGAGTGGGGATATGAGACCTTCCTTTGGCACACAGTATAATAAGCTATCAGAACAAACACAAATGTTTATTGCTGCAGTCTGCAGCCCGTTCATCCAAATATCATTCTTTCTGTGACCTTTCATGTGGTAGGCGTGTGTAGAGTTTGTAAAAGCAGCAAATTTTGAGGCAAGGGAATTGTCTATACATTCTCACTGAACTTCTACCTGCTTTATTTCTGATGAAGGGCTCTGATAGAAAGAATGACACATAATCTGTTTAAAGACCAGACTGGATGGATACTGCTTTGCAACTAATAACTTCGTGAGGTTTTCATGAGCTCTGAGTCAATATGAGTGTCAGTGTGGGGAATATATTTAATCTCTGTGTAGCTGTTTTTATCAACCTTCTCCTCAGGCATTTATAAGCAGCTGATAAAGCTCTCGATGGAACTTACCATGATGCATACTAAAACTGATTTGGCCAACCTGTCACTTGTGTTATCTAGTAGAAGTTAAAGGCTTTAAACTAGTCAGAGAATTTGAGAAGCTTCAGAAAAATTCAGGAGTGGTTACAGAGTGGTGCTTTAACCTTAGCCCTTCATCTTTTGAAATGAGATGACAACTCATTTCACTGGAAGCAAGACCAGTTTTTTAATACGGGCTGAATTCTGTGATTTGATCATACTTATCAACAGCCCTGCTGCTTCCAATGGAAACGCTGACTTTTAGCTGGGGGTTGTAGGTGATGTGGGGGTGAAGTGCTCCAAACCTGACCACAGGCTCAGAGGGGAACCTGTTAGTGGAGTAAGTTGGTAAATGCTCTTCTAAATTAATGCTTTAACAAGACTGGGCTGAAAACTTTCCCTCAGTGGAATCAATAAGGTTATTTCCATTATCTTCAGTACAGTCAGAATTTCATGCTGAAGGGGCAGGAATGCAGCTTCAGAATGACTTCCCTGACAGTGGAGACCATATGCTCATGATTACCTGAAAAGTTATTTTTCTAATGCTTGGGGATTTCTGTTTCTCATCTCACTCAAAATTACACTCTATGTAAACAGTATTTCTTAATGGCACATTGCTATAAAAGATATTCTTTGTTTGCTATGTTCACCTGACAGAAATGATGTACTGGGACAATTGTGCAATCAGAGGCATTATATTTATTGTGAAAAATTTGAATTGTCCTTTGGCTGAAGAGGAAGTGATTGTCCTTCTCTGTTCTGCCCTTCTGAGGCCCCATGTTGGAACCTGATGATCCTTGAGGTCCTTTCCAACTCAAACCATTCTATGATTCTATGATGCTATGAAAGAATATGAGAGCTTTAGCAATCTTTGTTCACTGCAACCATTTTAAAACTGAAAAGGTACTAAGATAGCAACACTTCAGTTCTGAGTGTTGCTTCTTGAGTGAAAAAAAAGGATAGCACTAGAAGTGATGATTTTATGAGCATTTTGTGACCTTGACGGTAGCAACACAAGTAACACTGTCTTTTCTTGAATGTGTGGCCACATTAATAAATGACCTTTTATAGTATCTGAGTGTAAACCCTGGCATGACCTCATTGAAGGTACTCTGGATTCACATCTGGACGTCTTCACTGGAAATTGCCCTCTGATATCCCTTGTTTGAACATTCATGATATTTTTTAGATTCATTACTGTGGTTATACAATGGTGTTGTAATGTCAGCTGTAGGAACTAAAGCTTTTCCTTTGCAGAAAAGTGCAGCATATGCAGTGCTCTTGTGCAACGCCTATTTTGCCTTCTAGTGTTTCTTTAGCTCATGGTAGGGAGGGTCACAGCTGAACCTAAAAATGGAGGCAAGACTTTGTTTTCATACTTTTTGTGGAAAATGCATACAGTAACACTTACTTGAATAAATGTATTTAATCTTTGCTACCTCTACATATACGCTCATCACTGGACAAAATACATCAGGTAATTTTACAGTGAGAGCAAGTAGCTAAAAGATGGAATTAAGTGCATCCCATAATTTAATACTAGATATTATGAATGAATTAGTTATAATGTTTGATAATGGATGCAACATCTAACTATTTATTAGAGCATTAGAACACTGCACTTTCTTATGATACTGCAACCATTTTGTGATTACAGCGTGGTTATTTACCAGGAAGATGGGGAAGCAACTGGAAAAGCAGTCCAGCTGCCTCAGCTTCACGTCTTGTGAGAACTCCTTGCAAACGCATCAGGTAAATTACACATGAATACTCCACCTGATACACAAACATGGATATTAAAGACTGTTTTCATTTTCACCAGAAGTACTTATTTCTATCCCAGCATCCTTCTCCTCTCATGCAATACGTTGTTTAATTTCCATTAACAGGCACTATGTGTTCCTATTTAATCAAGAGAATGAAATAACAGTACTTCTGAATCAAATTGTGATATAGTATAAAAATAAATACAGATGTTTCTGATATTCAGGCTTCCCAGGTGGACAATTGACAGTTTAGGCAAATGTTGCTTTCTTGCACTGTTAATAATTTTCTACTAAGAATATCATAATACATCTATTTACCGAACCAAATTGTATTGACAGCAGGGAGCACAGTGCACTTTTTGTAAAGTCAATTTGAAGATTGTTATTTAAGGCAGAATCAAAGGCTTATGAGAAGATATGGACTTAGCTCCCATGAGATGATAAGGGAAATTGCATTGAGACAACAGAGCAGAAGGTTAGCTTACTGCATTCTGCAGTGGAGAGATATGAGAAGCAAAAGGGAACAGTAGTTAACACAGGATAATGTCATGTTATTTCATGGAATACCCTGGAAAAATGAATGGGAAGAGAACAGTGTTATGTCTTAAACACGCACTGTAAACATCTGTGGTGTGACAGAGTGCTCCAGCTGCTGAAGATGGGCTCAAAATAGAAAAACATGGGAAGGTGAGAAACGAAAAAATGAAAAGGAAAAAGAAAGGAAAAAAAGAAAAAAGAATGTGGATGCATGAGGTGAATGGAGGTTTCCTTTTTCATCACTCTTTCAAATGTGGTAGAGCACTACTAGCATGAGCTGATGGCAACTGGGGAAAGGGGTGACTTCACTTCCAAGGCGTTGGGGAGCATCAATACCTTGAAGCTGCTTGGAGTAACTCAAGGATAGGCTTGAAATGTCCTTCAAGCTGGGCCCTACACCCAAGTGGCTACGGCAACAAGCTCACTGGAAAGCTGAGTTTGAAAAGCACTCTGTCAATCTAATACATTCTGACCAAAGGAAAAATAGTCAAGGATTGGGCAAGTTTTCCTGCTCTTCAAAAGGCAGTGGTGACAGTATAAGGGCACAGTGTCATAATCTCACATGACTACATTCCCATTGCAGAGAAACAGGGAAAAAAATAAATGCCTATATTTGGTGCCATCAGTAAATGATACTGTCTTGATATACTTATCTGTCCCAGTACTGCAACATTACTTCTCAGATTTTCTGTATAATCCATAGAGTGAGTGAGTATTTCCTGGTTGTAAGCTGCACCAAGTAACCCATATGCAGTATCAACAAGATAATTTTGTTCCATATCTTAAATATTTTCTGACTGGCAAACTGTGTACTGTTTCTCTATCATGAGAGCATGATTATGTTTAGAAAGGGTATTTGTGCATAATCATTGTGTTGTATTTATCATAATGGGTAGAAAGCTAACAGAATGACTTTTCCATAGAAACAGAAGATATCAATGAGAATGCTGAGTCTTTTTACAGCGATAAGTGGTGCTGACTCTATGACTGCCCTGCTTCTTTAGTCCCTGGTGGTATCTCTTCACAATAAAATTTCTACTTACATTGTGCCCTTTACTTTTGCTTTTATCTGCTCAACGTTTTGGCTGTCAGATTTTACAAAAACTAAAAGCATTTCTTTCCAAGAATCCTTTTATTTGTATCTCCGAGCCTGAAATGTGATATTTGCATGTGTGGTAGTAGCAAAGCATTCAAGTCAGCTGAAACTCCTATAGCTGTACCAGATCAAGGACTGTTCTCAGTTGCCCATAAGAATTCAGTCATTTTTCTACGCAGATGTATGTATGTATGTATATATATATATATATATATTTGCTTTTTCAAGGAACTCAGATTGATTCATTAAAAAAATTGAGGGATGGAGGAAAGCTAAATAGTGTAATTCACTGCTATCACGTCACGGGTATCAAGTGTTTATATGGACTTCTAGAGGAATTTCATAAATTTATGTGAGGAAAAATCATCTGAGCTGTTATATCTATGGTACCACTTCTGGTACATGTAATTATTGACCTGCAGATTGTCGGAAGCTGATGGAAGCATCCATCAGGAGACACTGTGCCTGTTCTGCTCAGTCAGTTCTTTGTGCTTCCAGTAGCAGCTGTTGCAGGAGGCAGGTCTTGTTGGAAGCACCCTGACAGGGTAAGGCTGCTCTTGTAAATTGTTTAGAGAAAACTCTGGGGCTTACAAAGAGCACTCAGATCTCCTCGTGCCATAACTTATGATACAACTCTCAAATCTCATTCTGTTTGGCAGAAATTTATAAGGACAGCCTCATCTTTGATGCCCCACTCCTTCTGAGTGTTTAGCTGCCAGGGCATCTGATGGCCATGGACAGAGAGATGAGAGGACTGATTGAAGGTCTCGCTTCCCCTGTTCACCCTGGATCAGGTTTTAAGCTCTGGGTCTGGCTCTTAGCACCCCAACCAACCTATATTGTAGCTGCATGACAGCTGTGCCCATGCCTGGCTGTGGACCCAGTTGATGAATGCATTTGAGGCCATGCTGGGATAATGAATAAGCACAGAACAGCAATCAACAGATTGTCCATCAGTATATGCAGTGCTCAGGTTGAGAACAGTTAATAACACTGCATACTTTGCAATTGGAATCTGTTTGTCCCGTTTGCCTCAAGAAAGAAAATCTGTGGCAGGTTTTGTCTTCCTGACTTCCCTCTTGGAGAATTAGGTGTATAAGGTTATAAGGTATAAGATCAACAGACCTGTTAAGTGATCATTTCTGTGCATAGACACACAATTCAAGTTTCACCAGCCTTTCTTGCCAGCAAGTTTCAGTGCTGTTGGGAAAGGATCATTTCTCTGTTACCTTCTGCCTGTGCAAGAGCTGGATCACATCCAGGCTCAGAATGACAAAATACAAATAGGGAATGAATGAGACAAACTGAATCCCTCAGAGAAGATTGTATGTTGATGAAACTTTTAAACAGTCAATATTGCATCTGCTCCATAATTCGGTTCACTTATAATTGTTGTTTTAATAAAAAACATAATTCATTTTTCAATTTGCTGCAGTTCTTTTTACACCCTCTCTATAATTACAAAGTGTTTTGTTGTTTTTTTTTTCCTATTCCACTTGCAAGTTTGGAACATTTTTCCCACCTCCTTGTATTTGCACCTTCCTGAGCTTAACCTCAGAATCACTCTGTTTCCTTCTGGCTGTTGAATTGATATTTCAGCTCTTTTCTTTTCTTAAAATGCAAGTGTGTTTTGTCTGCTTAAGTCATCATATTTGATTCATTTGTATTTTTGCTAATTCTATTTATATTTTCTTTTGTGTTTATATAATTCCCTTATATTTGGGGTCAAAATCTGTATAAATAAATTATCATTATTTCTCTGTCTGCCTGGATAACTGCTTATAATAGCCTGGTTTCTAATTCCTTAGAGTTGATTAAGGACTTATGCCCTGAAGCATACAGTGTTGTATGCTAGCCTGTACCATTTCTCATGAATGCCCCCATTATATGCTTATGTGTGCAATCCTTTTTTTGAATCTGATTAGCATTTGACCTCTGAGATGACCTGCGGCAAAAAAATCCACATTTTAATTGCTTCCTATTTTATTCAAAAGAAAACTTTAAAAATTACTTCTTTCCGGTGTTTCAAATATCCCGTGACTTGGTCTTTCCCCTGTATGGTGTAAAAGCACAGAAAGCTCACCCTTTTTTTGCTGTACCCTGTTCTGTACTCTGTCTTTTATTTCCCTCTATGTCTCTCTCCTGCCTACACTAGTTTCCAACTTTTCAAGTAAGAACTTCATACAAAAGCTTTTGTATTCGTGAACGCTGTCCGTCTCATATTTTTGAGTTTCTGCAGCTCTTTTTTGTAAGATGATGATACATTTGGCTATGGGCACTCCTGGTTAGACACATCCTTAGGTGCTGAAATAAAAAATAAGACTGCAAATACTGCTCTGTCTCATTCTCTAGGCACACTTTTTTGATCATCCATTCATAATGTGTGCAATCTTCTCTGCTTGATGTCTTTAAAGTGGCTGCATATCATCTGCACTAGAGATTCAGGCTATCCAAAACTGACAGCTAATTCAATCCTAAAATATTTCTTAGAGCATGTAAAAAGCAGAAAGAACAGATTGACATGCAGCTGCTAGGAAGAATATCCTTTGATATATAAGCAGAGAAAGCCTAAACCAAGAATAATTTTCCAGAATCCATTTTCTGAGTATCTTTTTACTTTCAAATACCATTCAAGTCAGACATTTGCCAATTTACTACATGAAATTCAGAAGCCTGTTGGCCAAGCTTTTATTCTAAGCTCCAAACTATTGTGCTGGTTCTTCCTTTTGCTGTGTGTAGGTTTCCAACACATTATTCTTTTTATCCGATCAGTACAGAAATGAACCAGCCTAGGAGCTAGGCCTTTTGAAGTTGGGTTTCTCATGAAGTAGAGTACATTTTTTTCAGTAGATGCTTAGCAGATGAACTGTTAATTGCACCTAGAGTTCCAGGTGCTCAGTACTTCTTAGTCCTTACTCACCACCAGCTTTCAGAACATATACATACGTGCTTTCATTAAGATTCACACTGACTGCTTTAGGAAAAGTCACATAATACCCTTACAGTACCTCTTCTACCTGCTTGCTTTCTTCACCAACTTCAATCCTGAGAGCTTCACAAAGATAGAAGAAAAAAATCTAGAATTTTCTAGGAGGACTATCCATAAACATTAAGACAGTTTAGACCTCCTAAAGCAAGAAGAAGGGGGGCTCAAGTCGCCCCCCCTTACAAAGCCTGTGTCAAAGTCCCCTTTCTTTCTGCTGTGGTTTCCAGGGGACAAGTTCCTTGGGGAATATTTGGAAAGACTTCAGGGAAAGTATTTATTATAGACTGTGAGAAGACTGGAAAAAAGGTCAGTTATTTTTGGTTCAGTTCAAATGCCTGAATTGTCTTGAGAAGGGTAGTTATGTTTAAAAAAGAAAAAAATATGTTTATATATATATAAAGCCATAAGGAAGTATAGCAGGAGATACTACACAACAGGTTTAAGCGGGAGAGCTGTGTTATGAGAAGATGTTACTTCCGTTTCAGTGAAGTATATTTATGTTTCTTAATTTAAAGGAGAAAACTGGATGTCAAATGTGACATATTGCATGTTAAATTCTCCTCTTATCTTTCTTTAGTCTTATCTGAGAATATTTTGAAAAGCAACTGCTAAATGTTCAAGAGTGAATTGAAGGGATCAGACTCAATTTGAGGAAGACCTTCCCATTTACTTAAAAGTGTGAAGAAAAGGAAAGCATCTCAAAAGCAAACAGCATTAGTGGATCTTACTCTAACTTTTCTGGAGCTCTCGGAAAGTGGTGGTAGGAAGGAGATTTTATGTAATAGGTACCTAAGAACATCCTGTGTACCACCTATGTACTGACTATTAGATCGTAAAGCATGAAATAATCACTGTTTCATTGCCATTTTATGCGAAAAAATATATTTGTTAAATACAAGCCTTGCTTGAGAACATCTGGGGAGATTACTCCCCAGCTTTCCCAGTGAGGTATATATGCACTGTAGAGTAAAGATTCATGAAGCTCTCTGTCACCATTAGATTTCTTTCAGTTCGCTCTGCCCTGGAATGTCTCTTTCTGTTCATATTTGGCTTTGGATTTTGCATATCCTGTTACACAGTGTAGAACATGGGTTTTTTTTAGAAACTTATTAGCATGTGGCTTTCTGCATTTTGATACAGCACATTATTAGCATTATGAGCTTGGCAGAGAGGGACCTGGGTGTTCTGGAGTACAACAGATTGGCCTTGGAGTGGGCATTCATGGCCCTGAAGGCCAGTGGTGTCTTGAAATGCATTAAAAACTACATGGCTGGCAGGTCTACTCTACTCTACATGAGGCCATAGTTGGAGTATTGCGTGCAGTTCTGGGCTCCTCAATTTAAGAAAGGCAGAGAACTTCTAGAGAGAATCCAGTGGAGAGCCACAAAGATGATGAGGGACCTGGAGCACCTCTCTTGTAAGAAAAGGCTGAGAGATCTGGGGCTGTTCAGGCTGGAGAAGTCTGAGGGGGGATCTTATCAGTGCTTATAAATACCTAATGGACAGGAGTCAAGTAGACTGGGGCCAGGCTCTTCTCAGTGATGTGCAATGACAGAGCAAGGGTCAACAGCCAGAAATCAGAACACAGGAAGCGTCATACAAGCATGATGAAAAACTAATTTGAGGGTGACGGAGCGCTGAAACAGACTGCCCAGTAAGGCTGTAGAGTCTTCTTCCCTGGAAAAATTCAAAACTTCCTTGGACGCTATCTACTGTGGGGAATCTACTTTAGCAGAAGGTTGGACTAATGTGATCCTCATAAGTCCCTTCCAACCTCTATGATTTTGCAATTCTGTGATGAGTCTTTTGTCCCAAGATACATCTACAGATGTAGTCCTTGTTGTCCAGTATGCTGTTTTTGTAAAGCTTATACTTTTGTTAAGAGTGGGTTTTCTAGACCATTTGACCTTGTATGTCTTAAATAAATTGGGTCACTAAAGAACAGGATTATATCACATTTCTAAGTGTTCTCCACCTGAGGCAAATTTCCACTGAAAATGCCTTCAAAATGGACTCTTATGAGTGAGAGATGGAAAACATTCAGATGAGTCCTCATCAGAGCTGGAAGATTTGTGTGAGAGAGAAAAGGAAGGCTAATGAGAGAAGGTGTCCTCTTCTGCAGTACCTGGAGGGGAGATCCAAGTGTTTTCTGATGGCTGGTGTTTTTAGATGGTCTATCTGATTTCCTGTGTTTAAAGGCAAAACTGAGGCTACTTACTGAACAGCAGCTCCACAGGAGGATTAATTTTGTGAGGCAGACAAGTCTGTGGTGATCTTACATGTTAGACCCTGGATGACAGTTAGAAGCACAGAGAAGATGAGCTGGCTGCCAGGTTCACAAGCAGTGAATTTCAGCCTGTCCTTTCTAACCTACTGCCCTGTCAAGCAGCATAAAACTAACGCACAGCCCAACAGTACAAGGAAGATGTTTTCATGCTCCTTTGAGACATGTGCATAATTAGTTGATCTTTTTTGTTCTGACTGTTAAGTGTCCCCAGAATATTTTGTGTTTAACGGACAAAGAACACACAGTGGATTTTTGTTATCTAACTCTAGTGTGGCTTCTAGCTGCTGTGTGTGGGAAGTTCCTTGAGGAAGAATTGAGGAAGAAAAAGCCTTTCATAATCCTTTAAGATGAATACAGAATTTCCTGGGCTACAATATAGTAATAATTAGCAATGAAACACCAGCGGGGAAAGAGGTATCAAATAGGATATCACTGAATCAGTATTTGGTCTGGTATTAATTAGTGAAAACACTAATTAAGGTTTCTATTAAAAAATATGGAAGATAAAATGAAGCATGTATTGTTCAAATTTATAGAGGCCAACTAACTACAGAATGATTGATCAAGAGATTTTAGAGTAAGAAGCAACTTTTAAATAGAGTGAGATTTTAATTTAGATAAATGTTAAATGATACACAAGAGGATGACACTTAATAAAGTGGAAAGCTGCTGTTTAAAGATTGGTAATGCAAAGAACTTAGGGAGTGGGTAACAAATGGGGCACAAATCCCAATACCATAGAGCTTTAAAAAGACAAATAGCTTTCCTCACTGTACAGAGAGTAAAAAGAGAGGTTGTTTGTAGGACAGTGGCCATGAGAATTGGCGTTTTGTGTTTTTAGTGTGGCAATGCAAGTCCAAAGCTTCAAACTCTTGTTCGTGTTAAAAAAAAACAACCAACCAACCAACCAATACCTACAAAAAAAGTGCCATGCATCTGTAATTGTGACCTCAGGGTGTTTGGTAAGGAATACAGTTTCTGAAAATAAGAAAGAGCTGATACAGATAAACCTACACAGCCTCTGAGAGGTGCATGAGCATGGTGTGCTCCATTGACAGCCCACTTTTCAGCCATATGGCAGCTAACCAGGCATCTTGCATCTTTTATGTTGATGCTAGTACCCTATGCATTCGGGGCAAGCACAATGGGAGGTTTGTCAGTCATGAGAAATTTAGCGTTATACAAATGTAGAAGTCTCAGCCTCTGTCTTCCCTCTCATCAACATGTTCCTCACTACAGCTAAATTAATAATATCTTGTGTTTGGTGGGGAAGGCTGGTGGACATGTCTATAAATATCTAAGAAGCAGTAGGCAAAAGGATGAGGCTGGACTCTTCTCAGCAGTGTGTGACAATAGGATGAGGGAAAATAGCCACAAACTGAAGCACAGGATGTTCTGCACAAATGTGTGTGGGAACTTCTTCACAGTGCAATGATAGAGCACTGGCACAGCTGCACAGAGAGGTGGTGGAGTCTCCTCTGGAGAAGTTAAAGACCCGCCTGGACATCTACCTGTGCAACCTGGGCTAGGGAGCTGCTTTGGCAGGGGGTTGGACTCCATGATCTCTAGAGGGCCCTTCCAACCCCTACAATTCTGTGATTCTGCGATTCTGCAACACACATATTTTTACCAAGTGTATGGGAACTGTTGAGTCATGGCCTGATTGATCACCTGAGGCGAGCACTGAGTCAGTCGCGGGAGCCCAGGTGAAGGTAATTCACCTGTGTGACCAGAAGTGGTGGAGTTTGGATCCACCTCTCCTAGGCCCCATTTAAAGGCTGACCATGAATGGGAACGGGTCTCTTTCTGGAGATTGCTCCTTTGGAGCTTCCTGCTATAAGCCTAGGACATAGGTGAGCATTTTCCTTTATTTTGGTTGTCTCTTTCCATCACGATAATCTTTCTAACTATACCATCTGTACAATATATTGACTACAATACCATTTGGCATTATTCATTCTGTGAACCATGCACCAAGGAAAGAAATTTTGAGAAACGAGTGTTTCTGTTGAATCTCTTTTTAGAGCTGTGGACATTGTTCTGGGAGTGATTTCATCTAGGTTGAACTACCATCACTGTCTGTTGTTTATCACAACTTGGTGCTCTTGAGGAATGAGCTGCCTCTTGGGAGAAAGTGGAAAAGCAAATTGTTCTTTGCATGTGTAAAAGAGGTCAGAGGTAGAAAAATCTCAAAGTCTTTGATATTGAGGAGTTACAGACCAGCTATCTAGTCTAACAGTGCCAAGCTATTTGCAACTAAGTGTGCACTGCATAAAGGTATTTATGTGTTTGCATGAATGCATGCACGCAAAGCAATATGATAACTGAGATACATGTCATGTGTTGGCACTACACCAGTGATGAATCTGAACATATGAGAATCAGTTTACTGGTGACATTTTAAAGTCATCTTTCTCCTTTTTTTAAAAAAAAAGCTCTTCTTTTTATATGGAATCAATACTGTAATTTGCATATGCTTAGGACTTAATAATAATAGCCTGTAATTTCATGAAATTGTAGAACAGCTTTGGTTGGAAGAGACCCCTGGAAATCATCTAGCCCAACCCCCTTGCTCAAAGCTGAGTTAGAAAGGTTGCTCAGGACTGATTCCAGTCAGGTTTTGTGTATGTCCATAGTTGAGCATTTCTGAGCACCAGCTTCAGTGTTTCAGGAGGACAGAAATAATTAAAAATTCATGTATTTTACTTTGTGCCCATCACCTTTTGTCTATTCACAGGGTGCTGCTGAGAAGTCAGTCTTCTTCACTGCTCTCCCCACTCTCAACTCCAAACCCATCAGGTATTTAAGCACATCTGTGTGATTCCACTGAGCCTTCTCTTTTTCCAGGCTGAACAGTCCCAATTCTCTGAGCCACTTCTCCCATGGCATGAGCTTCAGTCACTTAATTATCTTTATGCTTCTTTGCTGGGCTTTCTCCAGTATCCCCATAGCTTTCTTGCACTGAGGCGTCCATAACTGAATGCAGAACTAAAATATCATGTGTTTTCTGGGTGTGTCTATATATATATGTATCTCTATATATGTATGTGTATCTATATGTGTGTGTATGTAGCTATACATGTATATACAGATCCAGCTACATATACTGTACAGTTGCCGTGCTGGAGTCAAGGAGCTTATTCTCTGTTGTCTGTTGACCACATAACAGATCACTGTTTTAATCTATGTTCAGTTCATTCTGAGATGTTTCTCTTTTCCTTTTAAGTACATTGTGGCACAAGAAGCAGGTTTTAATAAAAACAGTGTGCAACAGGAAGGAGCTGTTCTTACAGGCGTCAGAATGCTCATTTGGAACGTTTTTGTCACGTTATTTTGAAGTGCAGAAACAAGAGTTTTAGTGAAAAATTCTCACACTACAGCATTCTGACAGCTGATACAGCATGTTGAAAGCTGTCTTTGCTTTCCTTGGCTTGTTATTGCATTCTTTGAATGAAGAGTGGAAAAGCATACCACTGACTTGCTCTTGTTCACGCAAGTTTTTCTAGTTAGTGAAGTATTATACTGGCTTTCTTATTTCATCCCTTTGTTCCAGTAAGGGATTTAGACAGCTGTTAAAGGAAATGTAGAATTTTGATATTGGCCAAGGCGAAGTTATGTATCAACCAGATGATGTCCTCCTTCACTTCCAAAGCTCCAGACATCTGGATGCTGCAGATGTCTCCTGCACTCAGCAGGTACACACATGCAGCACATGTGAGGTAGGTGTACATGCGGCTGCTGAAGCACAGATGTTAGCAGAGCCCAGAACAAGTGATCCATTACTCTGGAGGAGCTTGGTCGTGAATTGCAGTACTTCACAGATGCGTCTTCAGCCTCATATGATTTCCCAATGAACGGCATAAAATGTTAACAACTGGTCTTTGACAAAAGTTAAATGCTATGCTGAACCAATATGTCCTAGCACTTGTCTGTTAAAACAAAGCAGATCTTTGTGCTCTCACCTGCTTGGCTCCTCTGTTTGTGGTTTGTGTCTTCAGTTTTACTATCCTTGTCCTTCTGCTCCTGGTGATCCTGGCTTTGTGGAGTGCTTGCAATTAAAATTCTCATGCTGTGATGTGTCACTGAGCTTCATAACATTCCCTTGGCTTCACAGCAACAAGTGTACTTGGCACTTTCCACTGCTGACAACTACAGATTTCCTCTGCAGCACTTCAGGTGCTTGGAACCACAGAAGTGACAACAAATTCAATAAAGCACAGAAGCAGTGGTTCTTACCCAGCAAGGACTCATACCAATGTGAGGGCAGGAGGAGGGTTGTGCAGAGTGTTTAAATTGGCTTCCTTCTCTAGATGTGAACAGTTGTGAGAGTGGAAGATCACCTTGTAAGTAGGCTTTGTGCCATCCAAACAGATGGACTGAAGTATAAGCAGCAAAACAGTAATTTAGGAGCATGAAATGGATTTGCTGCAGGCAGGTTTCCAAGTGTGAAATTTCAGAACGATTGCTTGTGTTAAGCCTCCAAACCTAAAGGGAAGGATATGTGCTAGTAGTGTGGGATGAGCTAACACTGAAAACAAACATGAAAATCTGTTTTGGATCCTTTCCTGGACCCATTGAGAATTTTTTTTTTTCTTAACTGTGCTAAACTAGAAGGGATGAGTGGGAGATGGGAGAAGAATCCTGCAAAGTAATAATATTTCCCTACCAGATGGATCACTTTCCAGAAACTATGCTGAGAAAGTAAAGAAATTGTTTCTTTCACCTCCTGCAGATGCTGATGAACAGAGCTCTGGCTGGTTAGTCCTTGGCATCTGTATTCAATAGCTTCAGGACAAATTCTTCAGTATTAGCCAAGCTTTAAATAATGTATTACGGACAGAAATAACCTTAGTAAATTCTTAAAAGACTTTGAGATAATCTCTGATGGCTGTGGAGTTGCAGCAAAGATGGAATTGCCCGGCTATAATGAGAACTCAGCTCCTCTTGGGAACTTCTCTGCTTTAAAGATCAACAATGATAGAAGAGGAAAAAAAAAATCATTATAGAATGGCCTGGGTTGAAAAGGACCTCAAAGATCATCTAGTTTCAAATCCCCTGCTGTGGGCAGGGTCACCAACTGCTAGACCAGGCTGCCCAGAGCCACATCCAGCTTTGCCTTGAATGCCTCCAGGGATGGGGCATCTACAACCTCTCTGGGCAACCTGTTCCAGTGCATCACCACACTTTGAGTGGAAAAACTTCCTCCTAACACTGACCTGAATCTCCCCTGTCTTAGTTTAAAACCATTCCCCCTTGTCATACCACGATCAGCCTGTGTAAACAGTTGTTCCCCTGTTCCTGTTTATACTCTCCCTTTGAGTACTAGAAGGCCACAATGAGGTCTCCGTGGAGCCTTCTCTTCTCCAAGCTAAACAAGCCCAGACCCCTGAGGAAAGAAGAACATCTTCTGTAACTCTGAATCTCAAGAATTTAGGAAATGGTGGAAATGTGCTTCACTGTTTTTACATCTACTCTAAAATCCAGGCAAACATGTCTTCTCGTTTGCTGATCAAAGGTGCCAAGTACAGAAGGCTTCACGGCAAGAGAACTGTAGTGATTTGAAAGGAAATGAGCTTTCAGGTGTGATTTAAGGCAAAGGCTCCCATTGCAAGCTGAACTTTATACAAGCTTACATTGCTATGCCCTGTAACTAGTGCCTTGCAGTTTCAGTTTAGGAAGCAGAGAATGAAAGAATGCATTAATCTGGCTGAAATCCACATAACAGGATTGTGTGCAAAACAAAAGTAAAATCAGACAGTGCTGTTGCTTAAATACAGCTGAGGTGCTAGGGAGAAGTATGCTAGAAACAGGGATTTTCTAACTGCTATACTGCAGCTGAAGAAGCTTTCAGAGGCATTGAGATTTATTCTTTGTAGGAGGATGAGGAGGAAAAATCAGCACCTAGTTACTGTTATTCTATTTTGCAGCTGAATAGTCTTTCCAGAAGTAGGACTGTTAGAGCATGCTGTCAGCAAAATGATGTGCATTTCATAGAACTTTCCTCAGTGCTCCTGGATCACACTGTCCTCATGGCATTTTAACACTGGTCATTACTGCAGGCTTTGCATTTGATGCCCTGGTTTCCACCAACGTTGCTCTGCAGAAAATGACTATGCAACATCTGAAGAGCACTGCTCTTTCAAAAGAGGCAGAAAGCGTGCACCCAGGTCTCAAATTCCTGATGTGGATCCTTCTTTAATTGTGCAGCAACACACATTGCTTAAACTATGGATAATCTGCTGCATAAATTGTCCTTCTGTTTCATAAAGCTTCCTATCCATGTAACTCAGGAACTTGTACTGAGAGTGAAAGTCAAGAGGATTCAAGAAAAGGTAAATTTATGTATTTGTTTATTATAAATCAGATTGCAACCCTGTGCGTGACTTCCCGTATCTTAAAATGAATGTCAGTATCTTGGTACAGTGGCTATGTTTAAGCTCTTATAATGACTCTCAGTGGAAAACTGGTCCTGAGAACAAGTAATTTTTGATCCTTAAAACAGTTGGGGTATGAAACTGTATAAGTGGTCATTACCTGTCCTACTGAGGGTCACAGAAATCCATATTTCACTGTCATCATGAGCCATTTTCAGTGCAATGACAGTTTATCTTGAATGATTTGTCTGCACCCTTGTTGGCTTAAGAAATCATTGGACTTGCTTTTACTTTTAGTAGTCTTGAATCTGCTTGTAACACTAAAGGAGACACATTTGAGAAAATAAATCCCTAAATGTGCCTGTAAACCACACCAGACTTCCCTTCTTACAGCTTTTCTTTTAGTCATAAGCACTGTGTTCTGCTGTTCTCTCAGTAGTGTCAGGACTTTGTTTCAAGCAACACTGATTTGCCTGAGATGGGGTGCAGGGACTGGTCAGCATTTGGGCTCTCTGTTACATACATTTGTGTTAAATAAAAGGTTGAATTCTTGGCTGTTGCGCTTTTAATTTGGTTTATTAAATCTTTTTGTTATATTGAGATTTCTTGACTGAAATGCAAAATGATTATTGTGAGAAGAACTGAATTACATGAAACTGCTGCTGTTACACAGTGAAGTAGAGGTGATTTTTGCACTTGGGAGGAAGAATGAAGCTAGAACAGGGCCATCTCTGGTATGTGCTTGACAATAAGCTGTGTGATTAGCATTCTTAAGAAATCTGCGAGTTGGAATTCTGCGTTCCCTTGAAATGGTTGAACTTCTTTCTCTTTTTGTGCACTAAATGATGTTGAACAGCATACTTCTCTAAATGAGAAGTCAGCAGACAAAAAGGCACATTCCTTAAACATGATATCTTTTTGGAATCTTTATTTCTGCTTTTCTTTTTTGTTAGATTAATGCTCATGATTTTCTTCCTTACTCCTAATGTTTTTACAATGGCTAACAGCTCAAAAATGTGTTCTCCTTGGGATGGGCCCGTGTTGGCAGGGGTGATGCTCACCAAACACTAACATTTGCTTCTTTGACTCTACAAACACTTAAGGGGTGGGAAGCACAGCTGGGCTCAGCAGGTTGTCCTGTGTGGTGTTCAGTGTGAGCTTTTATTACTGAGGATCCCGCTCTTTTATCTAGCAGGGTAAGTCCTTTAGATTGTTTGCTCTGGACCAGTGCCTTCTAATAAATATTATCAGTAGATGACTAGCTGCTTTTTCTTTGAGATTTTGTTGCTGTTATTCTCTATATTCACCTAGTCTTGATCATGATGGGTGCAAAATTAAAGCTCAAGAGAGCTAATGGGTGCGTGTTAACTGTACTGTTTTTGTGCACTGCTCTGACAGTCCTGTGTGATGCTCACTGCGCTGCTTATACAGTCGCAGAGTTAAATTCACAAGTGGAGGATGTATGTGGGGCTGGCTGACTAATAGCTCTGAGTTGTTCAAAGGCTCATCCTGACAGCTTAGCTTCAGAGGGTGCACAGATTGATTACAACTCTATCATCCACTGGTGGGGTCAGATGGTTTGGAGAGGTGTTGGTAACTTGACACTAAATGTAGTTGTTCCATTTAGGGTGGGAGTGTCTTCAGTGGTACAGCAGCTCCGAACTGGTGGAGGGAATCCATTTAATCAAACCAAGCATTCATGTGGTTATGAGACTGTTCGTCCCAAAGCACAAAGCTTTATCAATACAAAATGGATTGAATGCGACACTTCTATTCATTTCTCTTACATATTATGCTGTGAATGTAATGAGGCTTGTTGAATTACTGTTGTTCACTGCGATTTTCAGAAAAGATATACATCCTTGGAGACTTATCCACCAATCACACACGTTAAAATGAAATATAATGTTAAAATATATGTAATGGCTTCAATCCCAGGTCAGTTTTGCATGCTTGCTTTCATCAGTTGTGTTTAACTCCAGAAGCTAGACAGAAATGAAGTTCTGTTCACCGGTTTCTTCCAAACTCTATGGAAACTGATTAGTCATCAGTAAGATCACTGGCCAACAGCTGTTTTAAAAAACCTAAAGCTTTGAAGCATTTGTTGTTCAGAACTGACAGATTCTGGAAATTACCACAGAATCTTATAAAGTTCAAGAGAGAAACAGGTTGTAAGGAGGACTCTTACATAGATAAGAACATCCAGACTTATACTAAGAAGGATAAACTTGCTTGCCCCAGGATATACACTAATCTATATGGAGACTGTTTCCATACTGGCAGTGTATTAAATCATTGTCTTCTTCCAGAGATCATATCAGGCCCAGGAGCATGGACTTCATGGAGTGCTGGTATGATGCAATAATGTTTATTATCTTTAACATTTTCTCTTCTACTTTTAACTCACTCTTGAATGTTGTAGAGCATAAAACTCTTGAAATCTCCTTGATGGATTTGATAGGAATGGTGTGGGGATGTGTTTTGTGGTTATTTGGTTGTTTCTTTTGGAACAAATGACATCTTGACAGCTTAGTAGAGTTTAGGAGGCAATTCTAGTTAAATGAAGCTTTTATCTTTACCTGTGCAGCTATTTCTTATGGGAATATATGTATCTTTAAAAGACTCATCTAATTCTGTGTACTGAAATTTTCCATTAAAAAGGTTATGATTAAATTCTTAGAAGCTATGAGGTATTTAATATTAATTCAGCTTGAGTAAGGAAATAAATGAATAAAACAGTGTCCTAGCATGTGAAATTGTCACTGACAGTTGAAATAGACTTTTTTTTTTCTTGAAAAATAAGCTCCAAATACAAATGACAATGAGGGATGGAACTTTGATATAGAAAGGGAGACACCAGAGAGGAGGCTAAATTGTAGTGTATGTTTTGATATGATTACTGCTTCTTTCAGGGGGAGGAAAGAAGGAATTGCAAAGCCCTGTGAATTTTAGCCTTGTAAGTGACTGCAGGCGATTCCAAAACAGCAAGAGAATAGCCCTGGAAATGAATTTTCTTTTGTGACTATGTAATGGATTTGTGATTTTAATGACACAGACTATTCCCAGTCAACCCCATTCCTGAGGGTTGTTCACTCCCACTGATAAAGCAGTAGAATAGCTATAAACATGCCCATTATTTTCTTGTCAAACATAAGACATATTACTCCAAGGTGTTTAGGAGGTCTCTCTGCTTACATAAAATACAGAAGTAAGTGGATATGTGGCTTGTTTAATTGTGATTTGCTGGGAGGTTTATATACTTTCCTTGAAGAAATCATTTTTCAATTTATTTGGCAAAGCAAAAAATAAACTTTGCCTTTGATACTATTTTGAATATGCATGACTTAGCATCTGAGGAAATGACTTTTCAAGAGTATTCTAAGGTTACCTCTTTCCCCAAACTGTAGCAGTAAACTCATACTTACTGTTGAAAGTGCCAGTTGAATCCAGACCAAACATTCTTTGTAACAGAAGCCACAGGAACCTTTTTCTTCTTTGTAATCGACTTCCAAAAGACCTCTGACTTGCATTTAAAAAAATACAAGAACCACCATCTTGTTTTGAGAAACCACCAACTTTCCTGCTGAAACTTACCAGCAGATAGGCCTTTCTTACAGCCTCACCAACCAGCTCTTCTTTGGAATTCATTTTGAGCTACACACTAGACACAAACTGAATGCTAAAATGATTTCTCTAGCTAACAGTTCATGCACAAGGGGGGTATGATCAGTGAGCTGCTTCTTTTTTACATGTTATTAACAGATGGGGCTTAATCCTTGAGGGGAAAAAAACACAGAATGAGTTCTTAGAGTCTAGAACTGAAGTAGCATCAGATAATTTGTACATTGCACTTGGCACTGAGAGTATATATGTCTTCAGCAATTAACCACAGCAGTTGCTTTGGCAGAACCCTTTCTGAAGGGAGCGAGTTCTATTTGCCCCTCTCCTCCAGTAACCATGGAACATGTGGACAGAAGATTCTCACAGACGTGAGATGCTACACGCTTCATGAAAGTGAGATCAATACGATCCTAGCAAAATAGCCACTAGGAGCAGCATTTAATCAAGACCATACAGTGAAGAACAATCATGAGTACTTTTCATACACGGGAAAAGCTCCATTAAGTGCTTGCACCTTATCAGAAATTAAAACAACAACAACAAAAAGCCCCACCACAC
The DNA here is from genome assembly GCA_013399175.1 of Odontophorus gujanensis. NCBI lineage: Eukaryota > Metazoa > Chordata > Aves > Galliformes > Odontophoridae > Odontophorus > Odontophorus gujanensis. The sequence continues at coordinate 221,800 of VXAB01005089.1, forward strand.
CACCAAAACCTGCCATGGAGAAATCGTATGTGAGTCAATTTTCAGCTCTTTCTGGAGATACAGAAGGGAATACCCTTCTGAAAAAACATACCTGTCTTCATCAAATTCACTGCTTTTGGTTCAGTCGCTACTTTCTAATGAGTTTTGTCAGGATTGGATAATACCACCTATGCTGACTTGCATCACTCCTCTCTTCAAATCCCTGTTCTAAATGTATCTGGGCAGGGTTTGTAAGTTATTCTAAGGTCTGACTGTTGACAAAGTACAGCTCAAGCTCCTGTGAGGACCTTCTCATAACAGAGCTTGTCAGATGTTTGCTTGTCAACTTCATCGTTCTTTCACTTACCTTCTGTTTTCTTCAAAAGCAGTGGCTCTTTCCAGTCATACAGTCAAAATCAAGTAACTGAAGAGTGCTCACAAAGGATGGGCCATTGGTAAAGTAGAAAAAATCATGCAGTCTATGTGCAAATAGGAATTAAAGTGTACAGATAGCAGTAAACATCTGGAATAATTGTGAGCACAGTTTGCAGGTAGAAGTTGTTACATGTACAATCAGACTGGACAACAGAAATCATTCTGAACCATTTGAAGTCTACATTAATTAAATCAAAATGGGCCTGTCGGACTTCTTCTCTAAAAGTATATGTCAAGCAACATTAGTGTAACTGAACCTGGCATACATATTTGACACATGGCTACTGAAACTATAGGACTACATTTATTTTAAAGGACATGTTTCATGCCCTTAAGTGACGATTCAAGACTTTTGCAAGAATCAACTTTCCAAGCAGGAAAGGTTTCAGACATTTAGTCAGCCTGGGGATGGGATACTGTGGATGAAGTTCAAGGCCTGAATAGGACACCTTACCCAGTGCACAGATCTTCGAGCAACTTGTGCTGAGATAGCTGTCACTTGATCTCAGCTCTGAGATTATCTACATCCCATCACACAAAAGTTAACCTCTAGCTGGAAGTGATGTGGCTGAGAGTTCAATTCCACATATGTTTATAATGCTTACAGGATATGTATTCTTGACGATGATGTAACAGTGATAATGCTTGTATTTTAGTAGTGCTGGCTGTGGTAGACAATTCTGGCTTTTTTCCCGGGGAGAAAAAAAAAAAAGTGTGTCTGTGGGTCAGCTGTAGTCTGGTTTTACGTTTCCTTTCTAAAGATTTCTATGATATATTTAGTGCAGCTGCCTCAGGTTTCCAGTAGAAGCTCTCTCTCTGACATGAGCCGGTATTACAAGTGACAGCAAAGAAATCTATATAGCTATTAATGAAAACAGCACTATAATGGCTTTAGGCACATCAAGTTAAACCTAATGAATAGTGGTATACTTATTGGTATGTAAAAGCTATGTGTAAATTAAATTCTAGATGATGTTCAAAGTGCTGCTGTCCTTAGTTACTTTATCATTAGCACCTTAGTCATCCAAACAGGGGGTTGGGCTCATTTCCCTAATGAAACATTTCCCTAGCTTCTGTTCTTCATTGTTCTGAGGCACAAAAAGTGTGAATTGACTGCTGTGAATCCCTGGGGCGTTATGCCCAAGTCTGAAATGTTTTGTGATTCTCTGGGGTTGATGGGTGTTGCTTGACATGATGGTGTTCAGCACGAAATACTAAAATGATTCCTGCATTCTAACAGCTCGTTGCACTTCACAGATTTATTTTGAAAAGTCTTTGTATTTTCTAATAGAGATGGAGAGCTCAGGTCTTCTTGGTTACATTATCTTCTTCTAACTTCATTTATATCAGTATTTGGGGGGCCCTACAACAGGAGTCAAATGAGAACAAACATGGATGTTAATATGCTGCACTTGCATAGTTGGTGCAGCATAATCCAGCAGGATTATATAAAGGTTTTCAGAGATGTGCAAATTCTTCTTTTTTCCCTGAAGTAGAACTTATTCTTGAACTACACTTACTGAAATTGAAGTTTGAATGTTTTTTCTCTTCAGATAAAGATCTGCTGCATTACCATCTTGTGAATAAAAAGTTGAAAGCATTGGGCCTCCACTGCTTCATATCAGAAACATGACTACTGAGTTTTTCATGCATATGGTGCATCTCTCTATCTATGTGGATACACACAAACTTTAAGATGAGCAAATTGGGTATTGCCATAGGGAAACAGCAACTAATACAAGCCACTTGAAGGGAGCACTAAGCTGAATAAGGACTCTATTCTTAAGATGTTGAGTTTCTGCCTTTCTGAGAAAAGTAAAGTCATGGTTTCTTACCATCTTGAAGTCTTTATCTGGCGCTTCGTGGGCTACAGCAGCTTCTTACTAATAGTTTAGACCATATGAACCTAAATGTTCAGTGCTTGTAGGTATTTTGAATATATATATATATTTGAGCCAAACCTCATGGCTATCTGAGCTGGACTGCTTGCTGAATATTTATGGAGACCAACCAGTGGATGTGAGTGCTGTCATATGGTGGGTGGAGTGTTTCAGCAGTGGCAAGTGCTGGCTCACCTCCCTTGGTGCACTTTTTTACAAGCACTGCATTCAGACTCTTGTTCATCACTGGCATAAATGCACAGCTAATGGTGGTGACAGTATTGAAAACAATGGAGTTTTGTAGCTGAGAATTTGCTGTATCAAGTAGTGTTATTGTGCTCTTTGTATGTGTTGTAGTTTCTGTGGAAACAAATAGGAGGCATTATTTTTGGAGTGGTCTATGTATAATATTTCTTGTATTTGGCATTAATGAGTAACTGTGGCCTTACAGGAGTTACATGAGGCAGTTACATCTCAGGCCCAGCATCTATTTTTCCTATTTGCTTAATCTCTGGGAAGCTTCTTCCTGTTGAAATTTCAGAATGTTAAAAGCTCCACATGTGCCCAACTCAGGGCACCAAATGTGTGCAGCCTGTCCTACAGAGTACCATCACATGTACTGAGCATCTGCTACAAAGATGTATGGGGCTCACGTGCACTCAGTAGCACAACTATATGTTAACACTTCCCTCCAGGAAATCAGGTGGAATTATAGCAGTTCTATTTTTTTTACCAGAGTTCAAACAAATGAGAGCACAGAATGCTCAAGAGACATTANCTAAATGTTCAGTGCTTGTAGGTATTTTGAATATATATATATATTTGAGCCAAACCTCATGGCTATCTGAGCTGGACTGCTTGCTGAATATTTATGGAGACCAACCAGTGGATGTGAGTGCTGTCATATGGTGGGTGGAGTGTTTCAGCAGTGGCAAGTGCTGGCTCACCTCCCTTGGTGCACTTTTTTACAAGCACTGCATTCAGACTTGTTCATCACTGGCATAAATGCACAGCTAATGGTGGTGACAGTATTGAAAACAATGGAGTTTTGTAGCTGAGAATTTGCTGTATCAAGTAGTGTTATTGTGCTCTTTGTATGTGTTGTAGTTTCTGTGGAAACAAATAGGAGGCATTATTTTTGGAGTGGTCTATGTATAATATTTCTTGTATATGGCATTAATGAGTAACTGTGGCCTTACAGGAGTTACATGAGGCAGTTACATCTCAGGCCCAGCATCTATTTTTCCTATTTGCTTAATCTCTGGGAAGCTTCTTCCTGTTGAAATTTCAGAATGTTAAAAGCTCCACATGTGCCCAACTCAGGGCACCAAATGTGTGCAGCCTGTCCTACAGAGTACCATCACATGTACTGAGCATCTGCTACAAAGATGTATGGGGCTCACGTGCACTCAGTAGCACAACTATATGTTAACACTTCCCTCCAGGAAATCAGGTGGAATTATAGCAGTTCTATTTTTTTTACCAGAGTTCAAACAAATGAGAGCACAGAATGCTCAAGAGACATTAATAATAATAATAATAAAAACCAACCTAGTTGAAAGTGCTTTTGAATAATGGAAATTTCAGCGCTGTCAATCCCAACAATTACAAAAATGACAGCCTTTCAAATCCTGATTTCTTTTCAGAGAAATTTCTTTTAGTTTTCCTTTCCTTTGGTTTTTAAGATTGATGCTCACAAGCCTTTCTATGCAGGTACAAAGATCAGAAACATTTTTCAGCTCAGGCAAACAGTTCCAGAAACCAGCACGCAACATTAAAGAGTATAATATTAAAGCCCAGGAACTGAAAATGTTATTAATACAGCAGTATTGCAGGAATTGGCCCTCTGGTTGTGCCCTCTCCTTGGTATTCATGCTGTGCCACACTTCTTTCTTTTTGAGCATTGTTTTGCATCCACAGGAAGCTTGTTATAAGCCACTACAGGATGATCTCAGTCCATAGGATGGAGGGTGGAGCTTGACTTAGTGCTATCAGTCATTGTCTTTCATAGTAAGGAGCGGTATTTGCAAGGAGGGCTAACATCAAAAAACAGTTGCAGCAGTTCTGTATATACAACTCAGAGGTGCTGGCACTGGTGTTAGAAACATTGAAACCTGACCAAATTTCACCTAGGTACTGTTTCATGGAGTAACTTGTAGCAATTACAGCGTGTCAAGGAGGCCCTGTTTGAGGAGGACTGATTTTACAGGCAAGGACAGGGTGTCATGCCGCAGCTACTTTGAAAAGTTGAACAGAATTACTGCCACAAATGACTAGACTGGCTCAGAATCATGTAGACTTGATAAAAATGAATTCTGTTTAAGGAGAAGCACTTTGAAAAGCTTGTACACCTGAAGTAGACCTAGAACTTGTTAGCAAATGTATGCTACAAAGTTCTGCATGGGATCAGAAGCCATTGTGTGAACAGCTGTGGAAATATATCACATGAAGTCTTGTCTTCAGAATGACCTTCGTTCTTTAATGAAATAGCCTGGGACTTGGGAAATATATGTGTGCATATGTATATATTTCCCCCTCGTGCGTGTGTATATATATACTGTATAATACATATATAGTGTGTGTGTTTTTGCTTTTGTCACAAACACTGCATATATTGCACAAGAAAATATGATTTCAAAGGTTTTGACCAATCTGAAAAGGAACCTTTTTTTTTTCTGACTGATTTTCAGTTTCTTTGGTTACAGTTCTGCACGCGTTGAGCTACAGCCCTAGAAGCAGTACTTTGATGAGACTCTGTAGGATGTAATAGCTTAATTGGCACAAAGCTTAGTTTCTTCAAACCTAGTTGTCTCTTCATGTGCTTGTGAGTGTATGGCTTTGTACATAACAGATTTTATCAACGGGAAAAGCAGAAACACCAAAGTTACCTTATTTAGAATCCTTCGTAATCTGTCCCAGAAAGTAAAAAACAGCATCAGAGTGTGCACATACTGAAGATGTGAGGCTGTGAACAGACGAAGATAACTTGTCAAAAACAGAAAACAATTTGGAGTGAAAACGATGCGAGCTATGAAAGACAAATTCTTAAAATAACCTTTAAAATAACCTTCTGGAATCTTTACCTTATGAAGAAAACTCTCTGGGAGCTCTGTTCTGCAACTTAAAGAGTAGCAAAATCTTGATGCCTGCTGCATATTTCACAATCATTTCTAATTAGCGTGTTACTTCTACTATTTGAGGATGCAAGGTTTTTTTTTTTCTCCCTGAATGGATGATTTATCACAGGTCAGTGAGTAATGAATCAGAAATGGTTATAACTTGATGCATTTATTTATTTTAATTCAGCATATAAAATAAGCCATAGATATGCGAGCAGATGTATACTTGATTAGACAGAAACTAAAGATAAGCTAACGATATAAACATACCTTTGATTTGCCTAATCATAAACCCGCATGATAAAATATCATATCTGACATATATTTAAATTATTTCTACCTGGTGTGTTATTATAATTAGTATGATCTCATAGTCATAATGAATTAATGCCACCATATATCATCTTCTGACTTCGTGTGATAGAGAATATATAAGAAGTACAATAGAAATAATGTCTCTGTTCAGACACAAACATTATAAATAATCTTTAGGATTACAGTGTACTTAGGGCTGAAGAATTTCAAACAGTAAAACAAGCTTTTCACTGCTCTATCATTGCCTGTTTCCGAGGCCCATAAATAGGGCTGCATCTGTAGAACTCCTCCGTAGATGTGGATTACGTTGGAGGCCACTAAAGATGGAAAGGGAACTGCCTAATATTTTTGCCAAAAGAGAAACTTCTTTTTTTCCTCCCAAACAGGCAGCTGGCGTGCTCAATTTGTACAAAATGTCCCCCCAGCCAGATGGTAGGGAGGAGGGCATATGGTACCAGTTCCAACTCTTTTTAAATTAAATCCCCCTCTGGTGCTTCTTGGCTTGTTGCAGATGCACAGAATGCAGCTGACGTCAGTTCACTGATTTGCTGGAAAGGAGAGGGGCACCTCAGGGCCCTTTTAACCCTCCCATAGTGACAGGCTGGTGGAATATGCGCTCCCACTTTATGTTGTATAGCTGTGAGGTTTGTCCCTCCCAGATCCACTCCTGCAAATTTCACCTGGGGCTGCATCCAACTCCCAGTGATGTAGGGACTATGTGATCTATTGTGATATTACTGAGATCTGCTATTCAATGTCTTCTCATTTAACGCTAGTGGTGTTGCTAACGATATTCCAGCACCTATTTCCAAGCCCTTTTTTTGTTCCGATCTGAAATGAGGGTTCATTTTTTAATTCCTTCTTAGTACTCCTTGTGCTGAAGTTCAGTATCCATCAGCAGTGGGAGGGAAGCACTTCAGAGCATTTACTGCCACTTTGGTCCATCTTAGCACAAATCTGTGTACCTGGATAGGGAACCAGGTCCAAACAAGCTGGTTAAACTCCAATGTTTCACCAAGTGTACTTCACTCAGTTTGTGAGTGCTGTATGCCATGTGCATACAGCTTTTCACTTTTCACCGCACAAAAATAGTTGCTTGAGTTGTTTGAGAACATATTTGAACACAGATTGAGTATTTGAGGTTACCTTAAGGCTGGGGGGGGCGAGGGGGGCTTATGCTAGAGCAGATAGCTGCACTAGAGGCGTGCTACGTTAATTGCTTTTATCAGCAACCACTACCAGATATAAAATGTGACCTCAGAACGTGGTTTTTCAAGATATGAGGGAGTGAAAAAACTTCTGAAGACTAGACTTTCATTTACATACACATAGTGCTTCTCAAAACAAAAAAATAGAATGTAAGCTGTCCTGTACAACAAAAGCTTATAATGAATTTCTCCCAATCTGAAATGCTGTCTGATGCTCTCACTTGATAAAACTTTTGGTTCCAAGTCTGAATAAAATTATGCAGTCTGACACGTTACTCTTAACAGTAATCAAATTATTTTGTTCTTGCCCAGAGCTGAAATCCTGTGAGTAGGTAAACATCTGTTTACTAACTGCCAGCTCCTTACCATTACCTTCACCCCATTTTACCCCACTGATAATCTTGAAGAAGAATTTGCAAGTGCTGAGAGACTTGTAATGTATGCAGCATTCCTGAGCTTCTTGGCACATTAGCCTTGAATTAATTCAGACGAAACCACCTCACTACCACTGATTATTTAACTCCTTACTGTTGCATTGTTGGATTGTCTTTACTCTCCACCACAGGCATCTTACCATAATGGAACTGACATATTTTGTGAGTAGGTGGAGTGTTCTTCTTTTCTCTTTACAGAATTGCAATGATCCATCATGAGGACATGTAAGCTTTACCTTGCAGGGGAGCAGTTGTTTCCATCCTCTGCTGTACTTGGGCTGTAACATGACTGTAGCTGCAGCTGATGTTGCAGAGCTGTGTTACATGTGTCCCATAGCAGACATCCACCAAGGTGTGCTGCCTGCCTTGGCTAACATTTCCAGTAGTAGTAACTTGCTCCATGGCATATTCCAATTACAGAGCACAGTCTCTTTGGATGAACCTCTTGGCTGTCTTTTACAGGCAAGAGGAAACTAGCTCTTCACAAAACGAGTAGGATCATCTTAAGAAATCTGAAGCCAAAATAGGCAAGATAGAAGCACATCTCCTGAAAGCTCTCACTTTGGCAGTGAAGCTGTTGTTGGTGTAGCCAGCTCTGAAAACAGAGTAAAACAGAAATGGCTGAGCCTTAAATGAAGGGAGGGAAAACCTCTATGGAAGATACAAAATTAATATATTAAATATTACAAAAGGGTGTGACTGAAGGAAGAGACACACAGATGAGTACAGGGTATTTGGGAGAAATGGAAAGGATTAAGAAAAGTACAGAAGAAAAAATACTGTTTTGAGAGACAACTGTTAAGTCCTATAGTGAGGAAAGAATTTAGTCTTTCTGTGCAGGATAGATTAAACCAGCTTCTCTTAGATGCTCTGACAGCGTATGTACACAGTAATGTAAATGGATTTAAGGCTGGCGCTCCTACAGTCCTGCAGTGCTGCACTTTGCCTTCCTGCATCAGTTCTGCAGTAAAGCCTCCTTAGAGACTGGCTTGTTTGTGAGCTGGACAGTTTCTCTGAACCAGGTAATCAATAGAGCCAGCACAGAAGAAGCACAGAACTGAGTGTCAGCAAAAGGAGAATCACAAAAGCGTGATTTAATGCCAGCTTAAACTGTGGTGTGGCCGCACCCCCACTCTGAATGTGGGACACCAGCAGGGGCATGATTTAAGGGTGGGATGAGAGGATTAAAAATCTTATGATGCTTTAAAAGTCAGTGAAATCTAATTTAAAAATGCCATAAACCAAAGTTCTTTAATTATCATAATTGCACAGTGTCAAGACAAGGCTGAGTTAAGGTAATCTGAAAATATAACTACCTTTCCTACATCTCAACATGCTCAGATTTATGAGTGTCTATTTCCTCTGAAAGAGATATAATTTCTTTCTTTTTTCTTTTTTCATTGTTTTTTCCTTTGGTAATGTTAAAAATTTTATGTTAATAATATATGCACATACCTCCTCTCCCATGGCCTTTTCTCCCATGTAAGTGCTGATAGGATGAGAGGGAATGGCCTCCATGCTCCAGGGGCGATTCAGGCTGGACTGTAGGAAATACTTCTTAGAAAGAGTGATCAAGTGCTGGAATGGGCTGCCCAGGGGGGTGGTGGAGTCACCAACCCTGGAGGTGCTCAAGCAATGCTTACGTGTTGAGGGACATGGGTTAGTGGGAAATGTTGGTGATAGGTGGACTGGATGATCTTGGAGATCTTTTTCAACCATGGTGATTCTATCATTCTATGATTCTATACACACACATACATGAAAAATTCAAATTTTAGCTGGAGTTACCATGGATTTTACCCTGGAGAATTCTATTCAGAGAAAAGATGATTACTTCCTATTAGCTATCAATTGGACAGTGCACATGGAAAGGATGTGGGGAGGAAATGTGCAACACAGGCTTTTCAACTGACACAAATGATTTATAAGGTATGAAAATGGGAAGATCTGGTCTCATCCTTCCCCTGCCTGATTCAAGTCATGCAAGTACTGTGTAGAAGACTGTAAAAACACTGCTGAGTTCTTGACATCAAGATGAAAGAAGACAAATAATAAGATTAAATCAAAGGAAAGTCAATTTTACCAGAAAGTATTTTTTCCTTCCAGAAAAGCTAATTTATGCTCGGTATGTTGAGCACAGGTTGAATTATGCCTAAAGCAAAGTAAGCAAATAGATGTTTTGACAGAAGGTTCACATATTAATTAACTCAGAAAAATGCTTATCTCTTATTGCAATTTGTAAAGAAACTTTTCACGAGATTAACAAAATTTGTAGTAGACCTTATTAGCATTACTCAACTCTGACAACATTTAAACAAATGTATCATAAAAGGATCTTTTAAAAGGATCTGGAAGCTTGCTGCAGAGCAGAAAAATTATGGTCTGAAAAGGGCCTTAAAAGAATTGTGTTTAGCCGATCTCTGAACTGTGAAACATGCCATTATAGGTATCTTTACTGTGTTTAAAATACATTTTACTACCTCTGATAGTGCTGCATGTAGCACAAGGGCACTGCCAAGATGAGCTGGCTGTGATCCTGGAGACTCAAACACTATTAAGGTTGAATACAAACTTCTGCAGGTGAGGGCCTATCCATTGAATGATATTAGACAGAGCTCTCCTTTGTTCCCATCCAAATGATGAGCAGTACTATCTGGAATGTCACTTATTTATTATGTCTTAATTTTTCCAAGACTTTCAGAGTCTCTTATCGTTTTCTGAATAAGTAGAAAGGCAGCTGAAAACAACATTTGGGTTGCCTTTAGGTTCATTCAGCAGGAAAAAAAAGGATACTTTTTTTTATTTTTTTGTCTGACTACACTAAAAAAAACAACCCCATATCCTTTTTCATTCTATCAAATTTTCATCTTCTAAGGCCTACAAGAACATAAAAAATACCTATTTATGCTTTCTGTAGCAGTGCCACCCTCTTGGCTGTGCCAGAAAAACCACTTATGATTCAGTTAGAGGAGCCTCTGCTTACTGATTTGCTGGGTTATTTTCAACGGGAATCAGTCCTCACATAACCTCACACTGATTAACACCTACGTTTGTCATTCTGAGATAATCTGGTGGCTCCTTGCTGCTGACAGCCGCTTGCAGAAGCAAAGTTCTGACTTTGGCATCAACAGCAGGTAAACGGAGAGATTTTGGGGGGCAAAAAGAGGAGAAGGGGGTGTGTGTGTGGCAGGATGACAGAACTCCTCTTTATTTTTGTGACATAGAGCACTTAGGCAGAACTGGGTGGCACGGAAACCCCACAACGCCACGGCAAGGAGAGCACTTGGCTGCTTAAGCTGGCACTTAATGCTCATGAAACTGATTCCATGAGTGCAAACCTACTGTCAGCAGGTTCACTTGTTTGTTAGAAAGCGTTTTCAGCTCTGCAGCCAAGAGAGAGACAAATGCTGACACAACCACCACTGAGGTGAGCAGACTGTTTTTCCCCCAATTTATCAGTACAGCATATCCTTTCAAGAACTACCTTTCTTTCAAAGGAGATTTCAATGGTGAGATTTAGAGGTTTGCTGGTGTTTAATATTTTAATATATTCTTCTGTATTTTCATTTGATTTATTTATGTTGTGGGTTGATAGAGACACATTTGCTCATTGGATAATTCACACTGGCATTTTATTGCAGGTTTGTTGTTTTTTTAACACAAGATTAAAAAAATCTCACACAGATTTTTGCAATTTGAATATGGCCGACTAGCTGGTTACTGTAATCAAAGCCTTTTCTTTATGTTTTCAACTTTTATCTCTACAACTGCATTAGAAAAGGTAATACAATTCCCAAGGATGGATAATGCAGAAGTAGCTGCACTCAGGAGCACACAACTGGCAAATTTACACTAATATGGAAGAGATTGAGCCTTGGAGATGAAGTTTCTTCAGTTATACTATATTGTAGTGCTTGCTTTTGACTTTTTTTCCTTTTTTTCCTTTTTTTAAAAAAATTATTAATTACTTTATTTATTTTTTAAGACATGTGGAAGAAGGATATTTTCTTACTAGTCAGACTTTGTCCCAGCTATTTACATCTCAATAGCTTCATTTCCAAATAAGCTCACTAACATCCAGGATCTCCCTTCTAGTTTTCCCCCTAAGCTTCTCCTAGCATAGCACAAGGAAGTCCAAAGCTGTTACACATGCCAATGGTACTAGAGTCACAGGTAGCTACCATGGCTCGTTGCTGGCATCACAAACAAGTCAACAAAAGCAGTACTTTGGGAGCCAGTGACGGTCCTAGTTGCTTGTAATGGGCTATTTCATGGAGTAACCATGGAGATATTTGAGTAACATGGCAAATAAATGGGATAGGTCTAAAATTAGGCATTTGGCAATCTTAGTTGACCTGCTTGTTGTTTCCTTGCTTTCCTAAAAGCAAGTGTCTAGGGCCCACGTTTCAAATCAGCAATTCTAATTCTTATTTACCTATCACTGTACGTAGATGGAATTAAATTATTTTAGCACCCAAAAATTGAGCTTTAAGAACTTGAAAAGAGGAAATAAGCTATTTAACCTGACTGCGTTTGGCTGAGGGATTTGAGAAGCATGCTGTTACGGTCCAGGAGGCTTAATTAAAATGTTTAAATTTATAATGTTCTGTTAAACGCTCCTTATGAACTGACAGAGATGGATTTTGGTTTCTCCTGCTGCTTAAGGAAAACAAAGCAGAGGCGACAGGTCGTTAATCATCAGCTGTCAATGGGATTGTGCCTCTCCATCCAAGTTGCTGCACTCCTTTAGAAGCAGCGTAAAGCCTACAATTAGTGTGTCTCAATTCGATTTATGACCTTGAGAGTCTGAGTGCGTTTTGTTGTTAGCACTACGCATCCTACCTTATGTTCATTGCCCTTAAATATCAATTTATCTGCGTGGGGATGATTTGAATCATAGAATCATAGGGGGTGGAAGGAACCTCTAGAGATCATCGAGTCCAACCCCCCTGCCAAAGCAGGTTCCCTACACCAGGAAGGTTTAAAACCTTCCCATAGTTTGATGCTGAGCGTTGGAATTGCGGCTTCGAGTAAACGTTCCTCTGCAGGTCTTGGTAAAGTGAAACGAATTACGGAATCATGCAATGGTTCGGGTTGGAGAGGACCTTAAAAGCCCACCCAGCTCCAACCGCTGCCGTGGGCAGGGCTGCCCCGCATTGGATCACGTTGCCCATGACCCCATCCAACCTGGCCGTGAGCGCTCCAGGGATGGGGCACCACATCTGGGCAGCCGTGCCAGGGCTTTACTACCCTCGGAACTAACAATTTCGTACGCAGCCCGCACCGAGGACCGCTATTCCTCAAAGCAACGTCAGAAACGAATTCATTGCCGCGCCCACCTCCCCACACGGCAGGGCGGGAAACAGAGGTGGGGGGCGGCGAAGGGCGGCGGAGCGAATACCACAGCAGCCTCAGCCGCCTTCGGGGCGCAGGCGCACGCAGAGCGGCCGGAGGGGACCGTCCGCCCTTCCGCCGCGCGCCCCGCCTCGTCCGCCGCCCGCGGAAGTGAGCGGAGCGGGGATGCGGCCGCGCTGCCGCCCCGAGGCGCGGAGGTGAGAGGCGCGGCCGGCGGCTGCCGCCCGCTCCCCTTCGGCTCCCCCTTCACCAACAGCCCCTGCGCCACTGGGTGAGCGGCCGGGCCGAGCGAGCCGCGGTGGGACCGCTCCCTTCCCTCTGCTCTCCCCTCTCCTTCCATCTCTGCCGGCGCTGGGCTATTTTTAGCTCCCCGGGCTGCGGGAGCGGCCTCGGCGCGGTGCGGTGCGGCTGCGCGCTGCGCTCCGTGCCATCCGTGCGCCCCGGGGTCCGGCGGTTTTTTTATGACGTTGTTTTGTTGGATCGCCCTTCTCCAGCGCTGGTTTCTCTTGCAGATGTTGCTGCAGGTGGGGGCAGAGGGAGCGGTGTGATTGCCGGGGATCTCGGGGCGGCTCTCTGTCCACCTCTCAGCTCCCGCTCCGGAGCCGCTGTTGCTAAAGACTTTTGTAACTCTCGACTCCCGTGCGATTTCGATGGAAAATGAAGGTAAAGCTCTCCCCGGAGCCGCTGGCCTCCTCGGAGCCGAGAAGGATCTCTGTGTCGGGAGCGTGTCCCGTTTCATCTCCGTAGGGGCCCCTGGGCTCGGTGATGGGGCGTTGCTGAAATTCGTCTTTAACGAGGAGCGTTAATTGCACTCTGTATTGAAATATATGCGTATATATATATATTATATATACTTACATATATTACTTATCTTACCCGCTTTGCAATTATTTTTTTCTTTCTCCATTCAAACCATCACTGAAGCTCAACACACTGCTGTTTGGAAGAGCTGGTGTAAAGCTGTGATTTCTGCATTGCTCCTTTGGACCGCTCCGATACGTTCTCCTCGTCTCGCTTGGGAATGATGTGGTCTGGGGAGTTATTTCAGTTTTGGTTTTTTTTTTTCCCTGCTGGGTTTCTGTGTGTGCTCTGGGAACCGTATGCATTGGTGATGCTGACGGAGAGCTTTGTTGCTTTCCTTCTGAGGTGACTGAGGATGTTGGAAATCTGTTGAAATTACAGTTTTCTTTATTATGGATGTAAGCTGGAGGTGCTCAAGGCCAGGTAGGATGGGGCCCTGGACATGGTGGTAATCCTGCCTGTAGCAGGGGGGTTGGAGCTTTGGAGCTCAGTGGTCTCTCAGGTCCCTTTCAGTCCAAGATGCTCTATAATTCTATGAAATAGTAGTCCCCTTATCTTGATCTCTGATGTCTTTATTCTTTGGAGGTACTGGATAGAATTTTTTGGTGGCCACTGTATTTCCTTTGCTGTAGATGGATGCGAACCTGAGGAGCTGAGAGCAGAGAGATGCTTCCTTAAGGATCTGACTCGGTAGCCTGTGTTGTCCTTCTTGAGTAGAGTAATGGGTTTTCATTCTTGGATATCATTCTGTTTCCTGTGACTGGAAGGCTGTTGTAAACACCATTTTGGAAATGTCACAGGCTGTCGTAATCTTGCATCTCAGAACTTCTTTCTATCTTGAAAAATGTTAGAATCTTACCAGTGCTGTTGATCGCATCCTCTAAGTGAGTTTTGTCATTAAGAACACAAAACTTGTCAGATAGAATTTTTGGTGTGTGTTTGAATGGGGGCACCTCAAGAAGACTTGATTTTGGTTTTGGGAGCCTGGTTAGCTGACAGGAGCAGAGTCAATACCTTTGCATTAAGTCACTGCATTGTAAATAAGGCTACTGAATGACTAGCTCTCAGGGCAGGGGGAGTACATTCTAATGCCACTGAAAAGAAATACACATAAGGAAGAAGTATCCATGAGATGTTTGCGTGCCTAAATCGAAAGAGAAGGAAGGCTTCTAATGCCTTTTAGTTCTATCAGCAAGTAAATACAATATTACAGATAATTGAGTTTTTTGTGGTACAGTATGCTGCATTCTAATTCTGCTGAAGACTGGTAGCACAAAGATGGCTTTTCTTATGTTTCTTTCAGAATAACTGCTGTTTCAAAATGTGGAGTCGTATTTGTATGATAGAAGTGACATAAAATACAGCTACATCCAGGGGAAAAATGCTTCATGAGATGATCAGACACATGTTTGGAAGGACGAAGTAGTGGCTGTGGTTTATTGAAAGTTTTCAAAGCAGAGTAATTTCCTGGGGGTTGTAGGAAAGCTAAATTTCAGCACAAATTTAAAAATTGAGTTGGTTCTTTTAATGTTTGCATTGCTTGCTTTCAACTCTTTTCCCTCCACCTCTACTGTCTCACAATTGAGCCCTTCTGCAGGCATATATATGTTTACAATTGTCTGCTCTCTGTTTTTGTCCTCTTGGCATTTTTGACCTTTTCTTTTCCATTTGACATCTTGAGCCAGCTAGATGCTAGCAGCTTTCATTTGGAACATTTCAACACCATTGACAGAATCCTTAATGTACTCTCTCCAGGTGAGAGTGCAAACTAAGGATTGCAGGAAGATAAAATGTGTTATTTTTTTTTCCAAGTCTGTGTTTTAAAGTTGGAATGTTGAACAAGAAACAGCAGGTTTTTTTTTTCTGTATTTGGAGCAGTATTCATGAAATTGATAATGCAGTTTGGAAAACTGATGTTTTCATCACGTAATTCATTTTTCATAAGCAGCATGGCACAGTCACTGTAAGCTAGTTAATGTTTTGTCTCAAGACTTTGTGGTTTCTGTCTCTTGTATTGGGATGAATTAGCTAATTAAGCTTCCCCCACAATTTGTGTATCTTGTGATAATGGGAAGTGAATTTCCCAGCGTAGAAAGGTTTTTGCTTTTTTCAGTGAGGCTGTTACTTAGAGGAAAGTAGTTTGTGTTTTTGTTTGGAGTTTTGTGACTTCATAATTGGAGCTCTTCCTTGTGGGCAGGTGAGAGGACTTGTAGCTGCATAGAGAAAATGGCTGTGAGTGCAAAGTGGGCACTGCAGTTTTATGAGATCTTTCCTTCCATGTATTTTGTCTGTTCTGAGTAATTTCCTACAGTTGTACCCTGATGATTTCAGCTTTTTCTTCCTTTTCAGATTGTGAAAACAGGCTCTTTATTCTACTGAGGATTGTCTTGCTGATGACTGTGTTTTAGCAGAAACTTTAGAGCTTCTCTGCTCTGAGGTTAGACTGTGGTAACAAAGACTGGTTGTGAAGTAGTGGTGCTGTGTTGTTACCAAGGCATTCTGTAACAGTCATTTTTAGATCGCTCCGTGCCTATCAGAAGAGGTCGGGGCTGTGTTTTCCCACCTGTAGATTTTCCTGAAGTCGCACAGAACATTAGCACAAGCACAGATTTACTGTAAGTAATTAAAGCATCGTGTGGTGGTTTCAAGACCTGTAGTCTTCATTGTTACAATGCCTAGTTGGCTTCAGCTGATCATCACACGACACTGCTTCAATCAGTACTCTGTCAGCAGTGGTTTCAGGATAGTTTTGATAACTGGATGAATGCTGAGATGAGTCAGTTTCTTTCTCTGAAGAAGGTGCTTTAGTTTGTCACGTGCTGCTGAGACAACACGCGTTTTGGTTGTTGTTTTTTAAGCTGTGCTTGGAGTACAGTTGGCTTTCCTAGTGAGTTGTTCCTTAAGTAGGCTGCATTGGAAAAGTGATCAATTCAGATCAGCGAACAGCTTCTGGTTTTTGAGGGCAGTGTGGTCACATTGTGGACAGGCTGCCTGTGGACTTGGCAGCTGTAAGGGCTGGTGAAAGGGTGGAGGCTGGGGAGGATGCCTGTAGCAATAGGGACTTGAAAACCACTCTGTTCCAGAGTGGCATCATCAGTTGTACTTGAACTAATATCCAAAATAATGAGAATGAATTTTGTGCTGGAAAATGTTGCAAATTCTGAAACGGAGCTGGACTTGTCACAGCAGCTCACATGTCTTTTGGTATTACTTGTTTAATAAATCATCTTTGTAGGTGAAACAAGAATTTTTGTATTCACTGACTGCAGTTTGCTTCAATCTGTAGCTCACTAGGAGAAAATTGGAATGCAGTACTTCACACTGACGTTGGCATAAATGACATCTCTTCCATTTAACTTGAAGAACAAGGTTAGGAAAGGGGCTGTTTTGTTTTTGTTTTTCAAACCATGGTGCTTGTAGTCTTCACTGAAGGCTGGTAGGTAATTTCCTGTTACAGATTTGGTTATTATAGCACTGCTAATGTAGCACTTACCTTGCATTAGAAATACAGGCTTCCTTTTTAAATTGCAGCTGGTGTCACCTCTGATTCCATTGTGTGGTTGGTTAATAGATTGTTATGTAGTTTTCATCTGTCCCTGATTTTTCCCACGCAGATATACCAGAAGTACTAACTTGTGATAATCTGGAAGTGGTTTAAAGTGGGATCTGCTTGACTTCAGATGCCACAGAATGCGTGATCAGGTATTTTGGTGGCTTTGTAGCCCCTTTATATTGGGATCTATGGCATTAGCTGTTAGTAAGTCACAAAATGCAGTAGTGTAAGGAAAACTAGGATACCTAATTTAACAGAAACAAGCATTTTCATCTCTTTTTGATGCCCATTCTGACAATGAGTGTTGATCTTGTTTCCATGGGTCTGCAGGGCTGCCCAGCCTTTCTTTCCCCTAGCCCCATTCTGGATAGCACTCTGCTGAGTAAGGAAGCTGCATGGGCTCCTGGAGGGTTTAGTTCATGTCAGAAATAATGAGCATAGGAAACTCTGGAGGCCACAAAGGGTGAGAGCCCTACTGCTTACCGCAAGTGGGACATTTGGTGGACTCTGTTCTTCCCGTGGCCGTGGCTTTGGTGTATCAGACTGTGGCTCTCTGGGTAGAATAAGTTGAGTCAATTTCATTTGTTGTGCCTTTGCGTTGATGAACGAGTTCTGGTGAGAACTAACTGGCATTTGCAGTGGGGTTAGTATCAGCTAGAAGGAATGACAGAGTTGCTCTGCAGAGGAGAGAAGGAAAATAAAATACTCAAGGTGTAAATATGGGCCAAGCATTTTTTTCAAGTTGTTTTGTAAATAGCCTAGCCTAAGTAATTAGAAAGGATAGAGAGGATAATGGGTTGACAGATGCAGACTACAGAATCTATTTTACAAAGGCTTTTAAAATATTTTGTCATAGTTTTTCTGCAGTGCTTTTTTCCTGTATGTACATAATTCACCACAAAATCTTGGTGAATACAAGGTTGCTGCTTTCTTGAAACTAATTGTAAGAAACCTTATTGTGGGTATCAATGCAGTGAGTTAGATTTGCCTTTTAAAAGGCATTGACACCAGCTTGGTGCTGTTCTTTTAAATGGTAACTTTGATTTATTTTTTATTGAAATATTATTTTGTCACATTATGAAGTAACTGCATGGCTGCCAGGTGTATAACCAACAGTTAGTTCCTGGTTCTTCACTCGATATTTTAAGTGAATTTGATCTATAATTAATGAGCAAACGAGTCTCTTTGGGATTTTAATTACAGTTACATGGCAGCTAAGCCTGTACGTGTTGTGTGGATGTTGGTAGTATTTCACAGGGTACTAAAATGTTTCATTGTTTGCTGTTCCAGTGCCATCCTTCATTTTGAGAATCTCAGTGTTAAGAGAGAGAGGCAGGCCATTGGAGGGGAGCTGTATTTTTAAGCTGAAATGTTCTCTTCTAGAAAGTCAGTAACTTTGGCAAGATTAATGACTGGTATTTCTGCCCAAAGTCTTCTGGCCTTGAATTTCTAGAATGCCTCATGTGAATTGGGATTTAAGTGGAAATGTGCTGTTTGAAGCCAAAGTGAGGTATGGCAGCTGTGTTCCTGGGCAGTGAGTTTCTGAGCTGACCAAGGGCTGTCTTACGGAGACTTTGCTTTCATCAAGGCATAAGCTGAGACAGCTGGGACTGTTCAGCCTGGAGAAGAGAAGGTTGTGACCTGAGAGCAGCCTTTCAGTATCTGAAGAGCTGCAGGAAAGAAGGGGACAGGCTCTTTAGTAGAGTCTGTGGTGATAGAACCGGGGGAAATGGTTTCAAACTCAAAGAAGGGAGATTTAGGTAAGACATATGAAAAGAAATATTGTATGGTGAGGCAGTGGCACAGGTTGCCCAGCGATGTGGTTGATGCCCCGTCCCTGGAAAATTTCAGGGTGAGGCTAGATCAGGCCCTGGACAGACTGGTGTAGGTGTGGTGTCTCTGTTTGTTGCAGGGGAGCTGGACTAGATAGCCCTCAGAGATCCCTTTCAACTCTAAGGATTCTAAGATTCTATAGGCATTATTTTGATAATTTTCAGTGAGTGCTTAGGATACTGTATTTTTTCTTCTTCTCGTTAAAGTAATGAGAAACAAATGAAACGTTCAAGAAGATTTTTTTTTTCAGTGTTCAAGGAGTTTTCCAAACAGGGAGAATCAGAATTAAATGCTTCAGCCAAATATATTGGTAGTTAAATTGTTACGGTGTTTGTCAGTGCACTCTTGCTTACTCGGATGGCAGCTTGATGACTGGGGCAATGAGACTTTGAATTCTTTGTTGGACAGCCACCAGAGTGTACAGAAGTAGTCCAGCTAGTGTACCTGTATGGTTGTATTCAAAGGTTAAATATCTAGTGTTCTTAAAAGACTCAAATGTGTAGTATGCAACTGGGCTGAAGGAAGGTAAGGCAGTTTGTGCAGAGGTTGAGTGGTTTAGTCTGAAGTTTTGTGGCCAGTCTTTCTTGTGGAGTCTACAGCATTGCAGTCAGGTTAAGGTGTCGTTATTGTTGTGAAATGTCTGTGAAATGTTTTTAGCCTGTGAGAGAGCAGCCAGTTGTCATTCACAAGGCTTGCAAGATAACCCTTTGGTGTATATACTGCAACTACAGAAAATTGCCCAATTTTGCTGTTGTGCTGGTATCCTCAGTTGAACTAAGTGCCCTACTTTCCTTTCTGTTTCTTAAGTGAAGATGTAACATCCTGAGAGTAAGTGGAGATGTATTTCTTGGACAAGTTTTTTTTTTTTAAATAATATAGTTCTAGTACTGAAATATTTTTATTAATTTTTCAGTATTTTTAGTACATAGTTACTGAGCTCTTGTAGGGTGAATCACAGAATAGTTTGGGTTGGAAGGGACCTTAAAGCCCACCCAGTGCCAACCCCTGCTGTGAGCAGGGCTGCCACCCTCTGGATCAGGCTGCCCAGGGCCCCACCCAACCTGGCCTTGAGTGCCTCCAGGGATGGGGCAACCCCCTTTCAGTTACCCAGATCAGTTGGATGGGATGCTGTAGCATTCTTTAGGTTGCCTGAAGCAGATAGGATTTAGGGATAGAGAGATCTCTTTTCTTAAATAATTCATGACTTTTACAGTTGTGCAAACCTTGATTTGGCCTGTCAGTGTTAAGAGTTCAGGTTTCTGTTGCGTAATTGATCACAATTCCAGAAGTGTTGTGTACCTAGAGGTACAGTTCTGCTGTTGGCCTCTGGAGGGTCCTAAGTGCTGCTGAAATAGCACTTGACTGCAGCACAGGCTTTTTCTGGCTGTAGGGCTGCTTAGCAGGTTGTTCTCATTTGGGTATTTATATTCCTTTGGTTAATGGGTGGTCTCTGTGCCTGGTTGAATACCACCCTTTTTCTGTAAAGTCCAATGAGATAACACAATAGCAATGGTCTAAAAGCATGTGACCTCCCAGGACAGAAATCTGCTCTGCAGGGAGAACTCATTAATGCAAATTAGCGTGTCTCTTTCCTTCTAGCTTTTTTAGAGACAGAACTTTTCTCTGTGTGTTTCCTTTGATGTGGAGACTTCTAGTAAAATGTTTAAAGTAAAATGCCGTTGAATAGGAACAAATTTCTTTGAATATTGGAATACAGGGCTGCTGCAGCTATTTCCCAGAAGTGGAAAAAATCGTCACACTTTCGGAGAAGATTCCTCTCAAATGAAGATAGTGCAGAGTAACTTCAAAGCAGTCAAAAAGCATTGCCGGTATCCTGAGCAAACAGGGTCTGGTAGAAGATAAGTGGCTCATTAGTCTGTTGGCTTCCACCTTTGGGGGGTGGGAAGGGACAGCTTTTTGCAGTTCCCAGTGAAGTATGCTTCTTGCAAATTGGTTGTGAACGTTTTTGTGTTGAAGGAGTGTTGACACTTCACCTGTTGCTCTGAGAAAGCAGCACTCTTTCCAGTAAAGGTATTTGAGTCCAGTACGCTCTGACCAGGTTCTTCCACATGTTCCACATGTGGACAGTGTAATCAGGTGAACTCGGGGAGATTTCATACTTGAATGAACTAAGGGAGAAACATTTGATGCTACCAGTTGATCCACTCAACTGAGATATCAGTTGATCTGCTCAACTGATGAAGCTGTTCATCTGAAACAAAGGATGCTGTCAGTCCCTGTTGCTGCAAAACAAGCTGATTTTATCAGTAACACAACTGTGGTCAGTTACACTCTATTATTTCCTGAGCTTCATGGGCACATTACCCTTGCCATCCCCTCTGATTCTTCTTCCATTATAGGGATTTATCGATCAGACACAGTATTTGAGCGCTTCTCATGTCTAAATTTGCAGGTTTCTGAACTATCACAGGCACAACCACATTTTGCATTGCTTTTCCCAAAGCAGTCTGAGGACTCTTTCCATGGTCCTCTGCTTCCAACCTCCCACTTTGGAGCCGTGCTGTGCATCTGGGGCATGCATCTGGGCATGCAGTCAGTTCTGGACTTGTAGCTGTTGAGAATCACAGAACTGTAGGGGTTGGAAGGGACCTCTAGGGATCATCTAGTCCAACCCCCCCCTGCCAGAGCAGCTCCCTAGACCACCTAGACCAGGTTATATTATTGTGAGAAGAAAGTTATGCCTAGTGCTTTTTTGAGTTTTTGCTGTGTCTTGCTGTCATGTGGCCATTGGACTTGCACATCTTTTGATGTTCTAGGAGCACCATGTCTGCTAGAAAAGCTGTGAAGGCAAAGAGCTGCAGAAACACCTAGTGAAATAGAGATTTTTAGTTTCATTGCTAAAAAGTAGCTCCCTGGGTTCACAGTCATGAGACCTGTTCAAACTTAGAGTTTGAAGGTGAATTATAAGGTGGTCAAAGGTCTTGACCTCCAAAACCTCTGGCCACTGTGTGCTGATGGATGGGACAAGACTTTGTATGAGTGCTTCATACCTGATGGAACTAACAGAAAAGGGTTATCTTGGAAGGAATGCTTTTCCTTACACTTTGCAACTGTGGAGCCCTCGCCTAGCAGGCACTGTTCTCAAAGTCTGCACAGGCACTTGGGCCCCTCTGCTCATTGACAACTGGTAGTTCTCTGTCCCTGTGAGCTTTCAGGTTGCCAGACAGTGTAAAGGAGGTAAGCATTTGTTATTAAATTATATTACATGCCCAGATGTCTGTATAAAACTGCTTCTGTTCCTAATACTCACTTCCACTAGGTACTTTAGACCCTGAATTCTGTTCTTTGTCCTAATACTGATCTGTTGTTGTCATCCTGAGCACTTGGCTCTGAATTGCACACAGCAGAAGAATTTGCTTAATAGGATCCAAGTTTTCTAAACCATTTGGTATATATTACTTGAGAGTTTGGTCATATAGAATATTGAAGAAAATGGAAGCTTTGTTTTAGTGAAGCATCTCTTTATCATGTTGTTAAAGATTGGCAATCTTTAGAGAGAGAAAGGTAAATGGAAAAGGAAAGCTTATTCAGGAGGTAGGGTGTGCTGAGAGGAATGGTGTTGTGCACTGAAGAGGGGCTGATTTTTTTCTGCAACCTAGTAAGAAAAACACAAGCATTTGCAAGGCAACTCACTAGTTAATAACCCCAGAAAGGAGATACCAAGGTGTATAAGCATATGTCTTTTCTGATGTGGGGAATGCTGATGTGATATGGCTTTGGTCAGACCTCTGGTCAGTGCATGGCACAGTACAGAGTTTGTCTGCCCTGAGTTCATTAGTACTCTAGTGAGGTTCTGCTCCTAGTACAGATTCATCAGTCACTGATAGGAATCAGGTCTGGAATGTGAATGTAGCTTTGAAGATTCTGTGGGCAACTCACTGTTGCTTTGTAATAACTGAGAGGGATTCAGTTTTACAGGGACCGATGGGCCAGATACAGGGAGACTGAAGGAGCTGATGGGGTGGATGGGAACATTCAGGTGCTTGGTATGGTTAGCAGGCATGTTGAGGCAATGCTTCCACTCATCGTTTTGCATTTCCAGTTGTGCTGCAGTGATTCCCAAGACCTGTCTGTTCCAACCTGCTGTTGTTGTCAGGAGCAGAGTCCCCAAACCCAGCTGTGTTTCCTTTCTCTTGTCTTTCTAATGGAACTTGTCAATCCTTTCCTTGAAATTTCTTTTTAATTTCTGTGACTTAAATGTCTTTGTGTTTTTTTAAACATCTTGGTTTTGTTTTTCTTTCTCTTTACTGTTCTGAGTAGTTCGGCTTTTTGCGTGGCCTTTGCATTTTGTGCTTGTAGGTCAATTGAGTAACCACATGTAACATTTGAAGTACTTTGTATTAGCTAATTAGCCAAAGTGTTTTGATCACAAGATTATCTAAAAATAGTTGCGAGAGGGTTCTGAAAAATTTCTAGGCCACTCAGTTAATGTAGGTCCTGCCATTTACATTCTAGGAGCATGCAGAGCTAAAGTTTCCCTTTTCCTTTTTATTTTAAAAATCACTTCATGTCAGTGTGCCCTGCTGATAGATAATGGACTACAGAGTATCCCTGCTAAGCTGCTGCTACAGGTAGGATGTTGGCACTCGGTCTCCAGTGATATTAGAAAGAAGGCAGACAGAATCTTGTAGCGTTTGAGAAAGAATTTCTTTGCACTGCCATTAACTGGTCAGACAGATTACATGTTTTTCTTCAGAAAAAAATAGGAAGGAACTCCCAATTTCCAGTAATGTAAACCTTCCAGAGCAACTTGCATTTATTTTGATAACCATGTGTTAGTCACGGTTCCATGGTCGTAAGACTGATGTGTGTTTCTTGCCATAGAAATGGTGGTGTGTATGTTGGAAGTGGTCCAGGAAAGGTCCCTCCTGAGGTGACTGCTTATTTTTGTTAGCTAGCATCCTGCTTCTTTGTTCCATGGTAGGTTTAACTGTGAGTGGGGAGTGGAAAGCTGTGATTGTTGCTCCAGAAGCTTCAACTGTGCTGCCCACGATACAGCAGCTTTGGCTAGCACCATTTCTTTGCTCCATTATCCATACAAAAATTTTGTCTTTGGTGAAATAAGAAAGATCACAAAACCACAGAACTGTAGGGATTGGAAGGGCCCTCCAGAGATCATGGAGTCCAACCCCCTACCAAAGCAGCTCCCTAGCCCAGGTTGCACAGGTAGGCATCCAGGTGAGTCTTGAACATCTCCAGAGAAGGAGACTCCACCACCTCTCTGTGCAGCTGTGCCAGTGCTCCGTCACTGCACTGTGAAGAAGTTCCCACACCCATTTGTGCAGAACTTCCTATGCTTCAGTTTGTGGCCATTTCTCCTCATCGCCACACACTGCAGAGCAACCTCGTCCCTTTGCCTCCCACTCCTTAGATATTTATAGATGTGGATTAGATCCCCTCTGAGTCTTCTTTTTTCAAGGCTGAGCAGCCCCAGACCTCTCAACCTTTCCTCATAAGGAAGATGTTCCTTCCCCTTTATCATCTTTGTGGCCCTCTGCTGGACTCTTTCCAGTATATCCCTGTCTTTTTTTGTACCTGGGAGCCCAGAACTGGACACAGTGTTCCAGAGATATCCTAAAATACCAACACATGAATGTGATGCAACTCATTTTCAAACAGGATGGGAAGAGATTTTGCTGTGTGTGGCTTGACTCCTGTGATGTAGAGCACTGTGGGTTTGGGGATAGTTTCTGTTGGATATGGTAATAGATGTTGCAGACAGTACTGAATACCACCCAGGGAGGCAGAGCCACCATGCCTAGAGAATTTCAAGAACATGGAAGGTATCACATTGAGTAACATGACTTAGTGGTATGGGTTGATGGTTTGGACTACATGATTTTAGTGGTCTTTCCAATGTCAATGACTCTTATGATAAGAAGTCTTTATTTTGCAGTGTGGAAGTAATGCATAGTAAAGGCAAAATTATTTGTTTGCATATGGTTATTATGTACTAGCAGATGGGAAGTGGTGTTTCCAACTTTTTTTTGCCTTAAATCTGTCAGTGTTAACGCACTTAGTATGTTGGAGGATGGTGATAAGGGGAACAATGATCAATTTCTTACTGGCTAAGTAATTGGTGGCAAAGTGTTGGACATAAAAAATTGTTCTTTTGTGAACAGTAAGTAGAGCTCTACCTACGCAGAGGTTGTAGAGCTTTGTGAGAAGTTATCTGAGGGATTCATCCAGAATTGTCTTACAATAACTGATTTTGCTCTGGAGAAAGAAACTGGCTATAAAATGACATTTTGAGCCTTTATTTTCCTAATTCCTAAACCAGAGGTAGGGTATAAAGTTTTTACTATGTTCTTCATAAAAGTGGGAGGTGGTTTGAATGCAACACATTCAAAATCAGTGAGGTTGTGTGGTTTTTTTTTTGGTTTTTTTTTTTTTTTTTGAGTCTGACATGAGAAAGTTGTCGAAATCCATTTAGCACAATTCTACCTTGCTAATAAAGATATAATTGGAAAAGCCTCGTCATTTTAACACTTGTGTTTAGGGATATTTTACTTTTAAAGATATCCATAAAGAACTTGTTATGAGTCTTCTTTGAAGATGCATTGATAATATTAGGGAAATGATCAAGTAAATGCATCAAGTAGTCTATGGGCACTGGTACAAGGAGTGCTATGTCTAAGCAAAGGCTGGATCCCTGCTTGGCAGACTGGGTGGCCATGGTGTTGCATCATGTCCAGTGGTGAAGTCTTAGAGAACACATGCATACCAAAGAGTATTTTGTAAGGCTGAGAGTTGTAATGCCTGCATTATTCCTAGCTGAAGTACCTGTTATTCTGCTGCTCTAGTGTAAGTTGCTCTAATATAGCTCAGTTCTGCAGAAGGATGCTGTGTTCTGGGAGAATCCTTAAGCTGTGGGACAGATAGTTGTCCCTTTGGTGCAGAAGAGTCCTGTTAATGCTTGTGTTTCTAGGAAGCATTGAATTACTGTGTCTTTATGTCTCATAAAGATATCCCTTGTTAGGAACAGAACTGTGGTGGTTATTTTTTTATTTTTTTTTCCCCTGATGTCAAAAGCAGTTGGTGTATGCTTAAATTATTTTAAAGAACCTCAACAAATGTTGAGAATGATATGACTCAAAGTACTGTGATTTTTTTTTTATTTTTTCCCTGAAACATTTTAACTCGATTTGTCTCAGTTGAAACACATAATTGTTTGGAAATAGTAACTTTCTAGTTAAGTTTTGCAAAGGTATATATTTATACCTTGTGATAATGTGTATTCACCATAGCTTTTTGAGAAGGCCTCCATGGGTGTGTATAGATAGCACTCAGTAAGTACTTCCCAGTACTGTAAGTTTAGGAGCTCCATGGCAGCGTGCCACGTTTGCTCTAGCTGTAGTGCTTTTACCCTCATTCATTCTTCCCTTGGGATGAAGGCTTGGTGTAATCTTATTTAGGTAAGCAGCTGCAAGAACAAAAATGGAGTTGAATTAATCGCAGCTATCGTACTTGAATACTCAGCAGAACTGTGTGTAGTATAGAAAATGAAGGGTGTCTTAGCTTTTTAGGGGATAAAAATGCTGTAATCTTGTAACACATTTTCATACAAAGTATCTGTATTACAGCATCCGCAGAGGAAATTTAAAACCCTTATTGTATAAAGGCATTAAATGGCCCATTCAAATTCTATGCAAGTGTAATGGGAAAGCAGTTCCTGTGATGTGCATTTTTACGTGGTAGGTGTGCTCCAGTTAATGGAGTGGCAGCAAGATGAATGAGATCTGAATTAACTGTGGTTGCAGTAAGAGTGAAGGTAACAAAGAGCTGGAACAAGAACATTGCTTGAACTTCAAATACTGAATAAACAAGAATTGTGAAACATAATTTTACTTAAAAGCAGTGCCAAGTTGTGCTGCTGATGTCTCTAAAAAACTATTCTGTGCTTCAAAAATTGTTTAATTTCTTAAGAAGCAGTGTTTTCTTGTAAGAGTTGACTTGAAGTTCTTATATTGCAGTCAGTCAAGTTCTATGGCTTCACCTACATCTGTGCTCTTATTTGTGGTTTTCTTGATGTTGTTTCTCCTTTCTTTGTCTACAGTAACACACACATAGGCTTGCTTAGACTAACTTCATCAGTAGGTAGAAAGTTGGGACAGGGAGTGAGACGATTGAGTTATTACTTTCTGCTCAGTTACTGATGATAGGGAACTAAAGGAGTGTGAATACATGTAACTGTAAGGATCTTTGCTGTTTCTTAACACCTAATTAGATACAGTTCTTTCAGTTGCACATCCAGTGTTTTGTTTTCTAACTGTACAACTGATACTACATGGAAATGAAGTGAATCTGCAGATGTTTATTTTTTTTAATGCAAATGGTTATTGGAAATGATTTTTCAGTGGCATTAATACTGCATTGCTTTGTCATGTGTGGTTGAAATGTGCTCCTTTAGTGCTCCTTTTCCTTCAGACTTTGGTTTTGTTTCTAGGTTGCACGTCTTGAACAAATCCCTGATGGTGACAATGAGACAATGATTCCTGTACTGTCCTCAAAAAAAGCAAGTGAATTGCCAGTTGATGAAGTTGCAAGCATTCTGCAAGTGAGTAATTCTGCATCTCTTGAAGCTGTGTTGATGCTACAAAATATTTGGTGTTTCTGTGCGCTGAAAACCTGTGTGTTATCAGGCAGTTTGATATTAATTATTGTACATTTCTAAAAGCATGTTGATCTTTGTTACTTGAAATGCTTTAATCCTGCAGTGTTTTTGAAGGAAAATGGCTTACTGGAGTGGGGTGAGAGCTTGAAAGTGTTTGGACTTCTCAATACTTTGAAGATTGCTTTTTTGTTAAGAAAACTCTCCTAGACTTTGAGATTTAGTTTTTTCTTTCTGTAAAATTTTGCACTGTTTTTCATAGCTCTCGCTTCGATTTCCTTATGGAATTCTTAACATCCTTAATATATTCTGGTAGCTTCCACTTTGAGAGGAGGAACAGGAGTGAGAAAGCTATCCATTGACAGATTTATGAACCATTGAATTTGGGTTAATTTTCTTGTTGGACAGTCTTTTTTCATCTTCAGTATGCTTGACCGCTTGAGGAGTACACCAGTATTGCCCACAGACAACTCAAGACTTGGAAATTATTGCAGTCATTTGGCCGAGTAGCTGAACTCCTGACACAATTCTCAAGAGTCTGAGCTGTGCCCACAGTTTGGATCACTGACGAGTTTTCTGCAGGGAAGATGAGCCATCATTTAGAGATGTGAAACTGCACGTGCTTCTTTAGTTTGGTGAATTTTGTGTTGAATATTTGTACTGCCAAATATTATTTTAAAACAGCGTGTAGTTTGCTTTTATTGGCATACAAACAACAGCACCAGTTTGTCATCCTGACAGCCAAACCTGGTGGCCAAACTTTTATAATCTAAGACCTTTTATTTAGGTGCTGGAACTTATTTTGAAGTCTGTCTTAATAGTGTAATTGCTGACTATGTTATTCTTTGTATATTTTAATAGGCTAATCTTCAGAATGGCTTGAAAAACTGTGAAGTGTGTCATAGACGGGCATTCCATGGATGGAATGAATTTGATATTAGTGAAGATGAACCGCTGTGGAAAAAATATATTTCCCAGGTTAAGATTTCTCTTTTCTGCTTTTCTGTTTCAATACTTGGTCAGTAATATTATGCTCTTATTCTGTAGCTTTCATGTATGTGAATACGTTCTGGTAAAAGTGGGTTTAGCTTCAGTTAGATTCGTCAGAATGCTTCTAAAGCATATTATCAAAGCCTGTTTTAGGTAGCATTTATTAAGATATTTATTTGCTTCGAATGTGCTTGTCATGTGTGCTCTTGAATGTCCTCTGTTTCTATTGTAAGATTCGCTTTTTTTGTAAGAGTTCTCTTGTTGACAGCATTAGGAACGAGCTGTCATGTGGATGCAAGATCCTTCATTATTTTAGCCTTAGAAATCTGAAGAAAGCAAATGATCTAAAATGAAAGTTTGTGTCTTGGGAAGCAAGAAGTCATGAATTGGAAATTGTGAAATGCATTGCTGTCTTGGTAATAATAAATTGCTGGGAACAGGATCTACCTGTTGTTACCTCAAGAATGTTTTGAATATGTGTTTAAATGCAGTATAAACAAATAAGGAGATATTTTGACTTTGAAAATATGGATCAGAAAATGTAAGAAGTTTTTCTGCTGCCGTTGAAAATGGCCTGTACAAGGCCTCTGCTACTTAAAACAACCAACCCTCAAATAAAATCTGAACTGTACAGAGTCAGATTTTTTTTAGATGTGTTTTAAGGAGTAGATAAAATACGCCTTCTGTATGGAGTATTGCTGAATTACTGTTCTGTTTTGTTTCAGTTTAAAAATCCTCTTATTATGCTTCTCCTGGCATCTGCGGTCATCAGTGTTTTAATGCATCAGTTTGATGATGCTGTCAGTATCACTGTGGTAAGGAACTATTATCTTCTGAAAAAATACTTCGAGTATGGGTGACCACATTTACTTTGAACCTTGCATGAATGCTCATGGGGTGGTATTTGGTTGTAATTAGTGAAGGTGATTTATATGTTTTTACTTTTGGAGGATACTGGCTTCTTGATGCAAGCCCTTGTGCACAGACACAAACCGTAAGATGCTGATGTGAGGCTTGGGGAGCCAAACTGTGGCAGGTAGCATGAACTGTAGAAGGTGATGTTGCCTCCAAAAGAAGCATGTGTAACTCTGGTAGCAATATTCTGTGGAAAGAGGGAAAATATATATATATATGTCGTTATTTCCTAGTATTCCATTGCTGAGGCTAATGTTACTGTAAAACAAGACAGAGTTGCTGGGTTTATCTTTGATTTAGTTAAGAGTTCTGGAATAATCTTTCTCTTCCAAAATGGCCATATTTAGTTTTTTTTAGTAACTACAGAGGGTGTACTTTGAAGATAGGATTGTATCTTCAAAGATACAGGCCAACCAATAAGAATTGACTGTAACAACTCATTTTGAGTAATAAATTCAATTAGTATTGCAAAGATCAACTAGAGACTGTATTTGAGGGAAGAGATCATACTTCAAACAAAATTGATCTTTGTCTCATTATCCAATAGACCTCATTCATTGACTCATTTTTGCCCTGCATGTGTACAAGCCCCATGTTGTTTATGTTCAAGTGTTGCAAGCAGAGTTGTGTGTGATGTGGAAGAAAGCTTACTATTGAAGCCTTTGTGCTCTTGGATTATTCCCACAGGGCAATTTTATTTTGCTTCTTTGGGATCTTGGCTGTTCAGGTGTAGTCAGTGTGTTGTCTTGATCCTTGGTAGTCTTGGGCAGAGTTCCCAAGTTTCTTCACTTCTTCTTGTAATTGAGATTTTTTTTATGACTCCAGACCAGTTCCTCAGCTCACTACTTTGTTTCTAGTCTACAGTTTATCTTAGTTTGTTATCTAGTTTCTTGATTGAAACCACATCTGATGCTTCATGACACATTGAATATGGCCCTTTCAAGGCCATTTACATGGCGGTGAATACTGTTCATACTTCAGTCAGACATTTTTTTCCTGTTTGTGTTATGGAAGTCCCTTCACTGCTACCCCTTGCTCACCTTTTAGAAACACAGAACGGTTTACTTCAGAAACAATTCAAGTTTTATTTCAAAATCACCATCTAGTTATCAGTCTTATTTTCAGTAGTGTCAGCTTACTGAGGTATTTGGATGCCATGGAGCAGACATAAGTAGATAACGGCGCTGCTTTTTTTTAACCAGGCCTGAGGGTTAGCTAGTCATTTTGAGCATGAGAGTCTGTTTCCAAGCCATATTGCTAATGTGTAGTAATAACTATGACTGGGGAAAAGCAAATATCACTTACTTTCATAGCCATTTGGAATTCTCTTATCTACTTGTCTCTTCTTACAGGCAATACTGATCGTTGTCACAGTTGCCTTTGTTCAGGTAAGACATCTGTTGTACAAACAATATTATTGCTTTTATGTATGCTCTTCTATTAAATAAGTGGCTGTCCTGATACAGTGTGCAGCTGCACGGTGCTTGATTAAAGAGCTCTGTGCTTTCATCCAAGTTTTTTGCCTTCTCTAAAGTGTTTGATTTGTCCTGTTTTCATGTTTTATGCATCTGTATGGGTAATGTAATCAACGAATAAAAAGAATGTGTGTAAAGAAACATTCAGATTAAACAATGTTGAAGTACTTTAAAATATTACATTTCATAGGAAATATATTTTAAACATATCACTCTGGCTGCAATTTTGTACGGAATTTTACCCCCAGAATCTTTTAAATTGTTTCTTAAATCATAAGAAAAGTTGTTTTAATTCTTCAAATACCCAAATTTACTTAGTGTGTGCCTAAGGCAAAATAGCTTTCTGTTTGTGCTTTGTATCATTGTTTCTTTTGTAATCTGTGTATTGAGTTAAAGGTGAGTTGTATTACCTTAGTACTTTAGGGGCTAAGAACATGAACACAGTATTTTTGGTACAGCTTTGCTAAACTGTAGATCTTGATCATGTCTGATCCCTGAGTTTAGAAACATTACTGTAGGTATTACAGAGCCCTGAAAGTAAAGGAGAATGCAAAGGACCTCTTCTAGTCTTTCAGGAAAATTGCATGTAGGCATATTCTCCAATCTATGTAATTTTAGCATTTGGACCCAATTTGTTTTTTAAAATCTAATAAGGAACCACTGAAAGGCATACCTTAACTTAGTCTTTGGAAAATAATCTTACCTCATTTTAAAAGTTGTGTTTTGTCCGCATCTGCTGAAATGTCTTCCTTGCCTCTGCAGGAGTACCGATCAGAAAAATCTCTTGAAGAGCTTAGTAAACTTGTGCCTCCAGAATGCCATTGGTATGGAATCGTTATGCCCTCTCTCCTAAATTAAGAAAAATACTTAACTTGAAACACCTTTATAGCAAGAACATAATTTGCTTTGACTCATTTTAAAGTCTGTTGTGTGGTTCTAAAATAATACTCTGCATTTTTGCCCATTGAATGCTTCAGATGACGTTAACGATACGAGTCTTCTGAAGAAATGAATAGCAAAGTTGAAATTGTGTTTTGCTTAAACCAGTAAAACTCCAATGCATGGTCAGCACTTCGACTTTCTTGGACAAAATACCAAAGACGACATTGTTATGCACTTTGACCTTGTATTTCTACCTACAGTGTGCGAGAAGGTAGAGTGGAACACACGCTTGCGAGAGATTTGGTCCCAGGTGATACAGTCTGCCTGTCTGTTGGAGACAGAGTCCCAGCTGATCTACGTTTATTTGAGGTATATAATATTGTATTAATATTTAATAGCATTTCTTTTTGTGGGAAAAGAGAGAAAAAGAAGGCATGCGCCAAATACTAAAATGCGATAAGTATTTTTGTTTGGAATTCACAAGTAGTTGGATTGAAATTGTGAAATAATTAAGCTCGCAAATGTCGTTGTGCATTGATAGTATATATTCTTTTTGATTGTAGAAAATAGGATTTTCTGTTTTTGTGTATGCAATCCGTTATTGAAAACTTTAGCATTCAGAAGAAGTATTCAACTAAGCAAGCCAAGGAGTTGCTTTCAGTCTGAATTAAGATATTTTGGTAGCTGTTAACTGCTGATTTTTTTTTTCTTTATTTGCATTAGTCTGGGTTATAATTTTGATGTTTGCTAAACACTGTGCTAGTTTCAGTGCTCCGTTTATTGCACTGGAAGTGTATAGGTGATGTGTTTGGACATACTTTTTGCTTTCTCTGAGAGATCTTTGGCTTGAGTGCTGTTCACAGGAAAGGGGATTAGCCCAAATCAAGATAGATGTGCACTAAACTAATACAGGGTGACAAATTTTGCCCATGGGAATACAGATCAATTCTGTACTATTTACACAGCTTGATAAAACATTAATTTATGCTGTTACGTATTTTTTTTGCCCAATTCGATGTACACAGTTTAAGCAGTTTAGCCTTGTCCCTATTTCCTGATCACTCCTATGCCTAACCTGTCTGTAGATGGGGGAAAAGCCTGGGTGGGTTACTTGGCAAAAGCATAATGTCCTGCCAGCCTCTTTTGTAAATGGCCTAGTGGTTTCTTCTTTCCCTTCGCTTGTAGGGCTCCTCTTCCTTGCTGAAAAAGGATGATTAATCAGTACAATGTGAGCATTACTTTGTTTCAGAGCCTGGATTTTCAAGTCATTGATACAAGGAAATAAGAATTATATATATATATATATATATAATCATAAAAAAATGTTTTGTCATTTCTGATAAACATGGCCTTGCAAATCACTTGCTTACAATATAAGACCCATTTCTGAATATTTAATGGCTGGAGTTGGGTAGAAAATGATCCAAATAAATATTAACTGGAAGGTGTATTAAATTTATTTTTGTATGAGAAATACTTCCATGTGCACCTATTTTTATAAGAATGTAAAAAACATCTTCATGATCTTGCTGTAATGTTGAGTTCTGCTTTCTGCTTTTCTTATTTATGATATCTGAGCATCTGCAAGCCAGAAATTGTTACATGAAAATAAGGTATTTGGACAAAGAAAGTAAGAATGTAGGTGTACTGTTAACTGCACCAGGGTTATTGCAGTTGTACTGTGTTAATGGCAGTTAAGTTCTTCCATAAGAATATCTGAGACAAACTCCCTCAAAAATGCAAGTGCTTTTGAATGAAATCTAACGTTTTTTGATTGTCCTTGCGTTGGAAGTTGGTATTAAATTTATAAAGTAAACAGTGACAAATAGAACTTTGTAAAGTACAGGAATGAAATCTTCAATGTAAGAACTCTTAACCCTGTGCTGAATTTAATGATTGAAGAACAAATTGGAATGGTTGTCTATAGGAAAGTTGCCCTTTCAGATAAAGGATGAGATCACTACAGCATGTTCTCATTGATACTGTCCTAGAAATTTGTAGAATTGCCAATTAGGTGCTGTTTACTTTGCAGAGAAATTTCTTTGCTGGTCTAATCTTGTGGGGCAATCTTGTTTTTCAAAACATTATTTGAAGACCATTTCTGGCCTAAGTTTTGTGCAGGTTAATGAGTCATCCATCAAGTTTTCTGGCAGTATCATCTAAAGCTAGAGTACTACAAGAACTAATGTTGACTTTAACATCTTCAGCTTTGAACAAAATTAAATTTGGTGGAGATGACAAATAATTCAGTGTTCATGGATAAATCTGAGCAGTAGCACTGTGGTAACTTCATCTTGTTTAAGCTTGCAGTCTGAGGAAGTGAATGCAAATAAAGCATTACTACAGAACTTTCTATTGCTAGTTGTTTGTTATGGCTTTGATTGAAAGATTCATTGCAGTTTTTGACAAGTGTCACTTTTCCTTTATTGATACAGCATCCACCTTTTAAAGATGGGTACTGTCTTGCTAACTATTTGAGAGAATAGCAGAATTTTGAAAGCAGGATTTGGCCATTCATAAAGTACATCATGAAAGACTCAGCTCTCTTCTCAACACTTACCAAGTTATTTTGGCTCCAGCAGCATGTTGTTACCCAGCTAGGACTGAAGAGCTTCCAAGTTAACTAAAAAAAAAAAAAAGGGAAGGAAAAATACTGTTGAAGTTCAGAGTGATGTGGTGTGTGATGGTACCAAGTATGCTGTGACTGATTCCTATTTACTCTTTGCAATGGATATGTTTCAAAAAGATTTGATAATTTAATTCTATTAAGCATCTTTCAACACTGCTTTTCTCAAGAAGGTTGTATTAAAATCTAGTGATGTGGTCACAAATAAGAGCTTTATGCTTCTTAATAACACAAAATTATGTTACTTGGATTGTGCCAGTAGAATTCTATGATTTAAGCTGTGGCTCTATTCAAGACCCGTTAAAATTAATGGAGGATGTTAGAATTGATGTCAATTGGGAAAGAGCATTTAAATTTGTGTTTTTATAAGATATTTTTCATTTTACATTCTATGTGTAGAAAATCTTGTTTTGTTCCTATCTCAGACAGCAGTGTAGCTTTAATGGAATAATTCCTTTCTCTCTTTTCCTTCTCTGACCACTCATACTTGCTGCCAAAAAAAATCCCACAAAACGAAATCTGAAGGAAAAACAATTTTACCGTTTCTCCAATTTATTGCAACCGTTGCCTGAATAGCATTTTTCCTGTAGAGACTTTGTGGACAAAAAAAAAAAAAGCCCTTTATAAGCTATGTTTTTTGTTGGCGTATTCCTAATCAGCCATGCTAAGGGGAAGCGGAAGGAGGAAGAATTGAGAGGATATGTATACACACTTGTTACCAGTTAATTATTTTATTTGCCAATGGAATGTGTCAATTACAACCTCTTGACTGCTTTAGAGAATAAGTCTTGAACATAAAATTCAGAGTAAACTTTGACTTTGCAAAGTGTGAGTATCACTGCAGCATTCTGTAGGAATGCTTGCTGCTTTGTTGGCCCTTAAAATAGGGTTGATATTGACATACAATTTCTTCCTGTGTGAATAAATTGGATATATTTCAGTGGTCAGAGCTGTGAAGCTTTTATTACACCTTCCAGCTTAATGCAGAAGATGATTGCCATGGCTTGTACCAGTCTGTATATTTTGTTTCCAAAGGCTGTGGACCTTTCTATCGATGAATCCAGCCTCACAGGTGAGACGGCTCCTTGCGCTAAGTCTACAGCTCCTCAGCCAGCAGCCACCAATGGAGACCTCACTTCAAGGAGCAACATTGCTTTCATGGGAACATTGGTCAGATGTGGAAAAGCAAAGGTAAAATTATGATTGACATGGAAGTGTTTCTTCTATGTTTTAACTGTTTGAGTAACCCCAGTTCTTATTTTTATGCTCACTTACACCAGTCGATAACTGTTCTTTACTGGCTGTATATGTTTTCATTTTCCTTAAACAACAGAAATGGGGTAGAAATAGAAATGTTTACTGGAAATATGGATGACTTTACTGTAACGCAGTGCAATGCTGTTCTCAGTGGTGCTTTTTCAGACACTGGAAGTAAACCTATAGGCAAGAGTATTCAAATTTGCAGGAAGCAGATGTGAAACTCTTCTATCTAGGATGTGGTGGTATTCCTGAACTTGTAGAACTGCATTTGTGTGTCAGAGCGTGGAGACCTGTGGTTGTGCTTGGTGTTAGCTGAGTGTTGTACTGTTTAGTAACTGCCTGTAACACAGCCCAGATACTTCAGCAGTACGCAGAATAGCACTTTGTTTCAGAGAGTTGGAATGTTTTCTTAAACAAAAATACTTAGTTGTATCAGTAGTTAAAATTACAAAAAAACAAACAAGATCATAGCAGATGAAATGGCATATGCCCAGTATTTGAGTCAGAACTATCAAGAGCAATCACTAACGTTAAAATTAAACTTTAGATTGGAATTGACTGCCTTTTATTTACTTGGTTTTTTAATTTTTTATTTATTTTTTATTTTTTAGGGCATTGTTATTGGAACAGGAGAAAACTCTGAATTTGGGGAAGTTTTCAAAATGATGCAAGCAGAAGAGGTAAGAGTGAATATCTAGAAACAGGCATATGTTTTAGAGACGTACATTTTGTTCATTAAAATTATATATTTTCTTGTTTTTCTGTAGGTTCTTTGTTAGATTTAGTTACAGTACTTGTCATGATTTTCATTAATTAAAACAAATCTTAGCTCTTGAACATGAAAGTAGTACTTGAATTCAGTGTAACGCGTTATGCCTACGTGACCTAAGTATGTTATCTTCAAAAACAATATTCCAAAGCTTTTCAAGAGTGAAACAAGTTGTACTGCAGTTAGCATAATTGTGTTTTTCAAGTGGAACTGAGTTTGTGCAGGTGGGATTTGTATGTCAGATTTGTGCACAGGACTGTTTGCCCCTGAGAAGTTTGTACTGGGTGCTTCAGAGTTATATGTGTTTTCTGCTGCTTCGTAATCTCTAGCTTGTCCTCCTGAAGGTATGAAGCTCACTTTGACTTCAGTATACTGAACCCCTGTAGTAACTTCCTTTATTACAGCACACTGATCCACACAGAAGTCAGTCTCTTGAGTTCCTTGTGTTCCTGTGACCTTCTAACCTCTTCTCTGGCTGCCTGACCAACATGGGGTCAGAAGGTGACAGTCTGTCTCAACTGTCAGGACATGATCAGGCATGGTATAGGCAGCACTTCTTTTTTTCTCCTCAATTAAATTTCTGAAATGTGTCAAAGGAGAGCTTCTTGAGGCTATTAGGAGAGGCATTAGATGTGTCAGGCAGGAGTGTAGCACTGACCTTGCGTTGTTAGCTGCAGTGCCTTAATGTGCCTTTCAATGGAGTACTGCTGTCCAGTCACCCAAAGTGGAATACATTTTATTACACAAGCAAGGAAAATATGATCTGTTCAATGGGTTTTAGTTTGTTTTGTAACAATTCGAAGTCACTAATGAAAAATAGAAGCATGCAAGCATTCTGTACCATCAACATTCTGAAATAGCAGAGTACTGTGGCATTATTTTTGTTGTTTACATTAAAATAATTTTACTTTATAAGCAAACATTGATGGCAAAAGTGAATGAAATTCCAAGTCGGCTTCCCCACATAGTGTACTCACTGTTTTAGTTTTGACTTGTGTGGCAGAGATTTTTACAATCACTGTTTCCCTTCTACTGCCACACTTTCTGTACTGTAATCCAGCATATATTACTATTAAAAAAGCATGAAACAAACTAAATGACATCCAGTGTAAAAATCTCCTGATATATACTGGTTTGTTTTGGTGTCTCTCTCCTGTTTACTTCATTTTTTGACACTAAATATTCCTATAGTTTCCTATTTGGCTAACTTGATTTATTTCTTTGCAGCTAGTTGGCAAATTCTTCCTGAGGTATAATAGGTCTTTGTGGTCTTCAGTGTTTCTACCTCAAAAGTTGGTTTTGTTCTTGTTATCAAGGACTTTTATGTCTGGAATAAATGTGGTCAATTTTGATTAACCTTGCTTTTTTGAAAATCTTTGATATGACTCTCTTACATTAGATTTTCTGAAAGCACCACAAAATTCCCGAAGGATATTTCAAATGTCATTTAGTTTCTGTGAAGTATTCTTCAGGAAATTTGAATTCTACATGATAATGTCTTGTCACTGAGTGAATGCATGGAAAAATGTGCTCATAGCTGCTTCTTGGTCAAGTAGTTTCCAAGGCAAGATCTTGAAATTTGCACACTAGAAAAAATACCTGATGTAGTTTATACTTTTTAACTTGTGCTTATTAACTGTTGGATATTTACTGTTCACCAAGGCTCCAAAAACACCACTGCAGAAGAGCATGGATCTCTTAGGAAAACAGCTTTCTTTGTATTCCTTTGGCATAATAGGTAAGAAAATCTATGCAGACAGCTACAGATTACTTTGTGACTGACCTATGGGCCTCGAAAGACTGAGGGACTTGATCTGTTTGGATCTTATGACATCCATTGTATTCTCCACTGTTTAATGAATTCGTTCAAGTAATCATCTGAAGATTACTAATGTAACCTAGGTTTCATAATAAGGGTGTTTGCGTGCTTCTTCTCACAAACATGGTTTTCTGTCTTCTAAATGCCTCCTTTCAAATTGCAGCATCTCTTATATTCTAATTCAAGGTGTGCAGAAGTGATTATCTCACTGCAGGTTGATTGGGCTACTTAACTGTCAAAAACTTTATTCATCTTTGTCATAATAATGGAGTCATGTTCAAAAGTTAATAGGTTTTTATAAGCAGCTTGGTTGAGTTCTTTTTCCTGTTAGTTTACAATACGTTTTGTATTTATTATAATAACTATTTTGTTTATAGGAGTTATTATGCTGGTTGGCTGGTTACAAGGAAAACATATCCTTGATATGTTCACAATCGGTGTGAGGTAAGATTTTTGTTTTTGAACAGTGTAGGTGATGCATTACAGGAAGTATATTGTAATATATGTCCACACAGATTCTGCTTTTAAGTTTAGATAAGTAATACAAAGTGAAAATAGACTTTGTGCTGCAGAAAATCGAGCTGCTAATAATTTTTAGTGGTATAGTAACTGTGTGCATGCAACATGAGGAGATGGACATGTGTGGTGGTTTCTCAGTCTTAATGAAACATCTGCAAATAGGCAATAAATAGCAACAAAAATTCAAACTGTACAAGTGAGTAAACAAAATACAGCTTTATAAGTAATAAAATGAAGTGAATGCAAGCCTTGTGTCGTGTAGTTCTTTAGTTAATTTTTAGCACGTTCTGGAAACTTCATCCTAGGATTCTGTCTGCTGAGAATTAATGCTGTAATTCTTTACTCTCAAAAAAGTTGCTGAGTTGCTAATTACCTGGGTGGTGCGTAAGGCAGAAGAGTTTCTTTTAAATAACAAAAAGCGTTTATTTAAGTAACAGGATCTGTGGAGATTTAAGCGTTTTTTGTCATTGTTTCTTTTTTTTATATATAGAAGGGTCAGTGAAAACTGCAGCTTCGAGCACTGTATGAAATATTGTGATCTCATTTACACTACTGTGAACTATTTTTTTTTTTGTAATGAAATTCTGTGCTATTCCAAAACTTAGCATGCTGCTATAGTATAG
>VXAB01005089.1:261262-278310 GCA_013399175.1 Odontophorus gujanensis
AAAATACAGCTTTATAAGTAATAAAATGAAGTGAATGCAAGCCTTGTGTCGTGTAGTTCT
This sequence comes from Odontophorus gujanensis, assembly GCA_013399175.1. NCBI lineage: Eukaryota > Metazoa > Chordata > Aves > Galliformes > Odontophoridae > Odontophorus > Odontophorus gujanensis. Next base: position 261,323 of record VXAB01005089.1, read on the forward strand.
TTAGTTAATTTTTAGCACGTTCTGGAAACTTCATCCTAGGATTCTGTCTGCTGAGAATTAATGCTGTAATTCTTTACTCTCAAAAAAGTTGCTGAGTTGCTAATTACCTGGGTGGTGCGTAAGGCAGAAGAGTTTCTTTTAAATAACAAAAAGCGTTTATTTAAGTAACAGGATCTGTGGAGATTTAAGTGTTTTTTGTCATTGTTTCTTTTTTTTTATATATAGAAGGGTCAGTGAAAACTGCAACTTCGAGCACTGTATGAAATATTGTGATCTCATTTACACTACTGTGAACTATTTTTTTTTTTGTAATGAAATTCTGTGCTATTCCAACACTTAGCATGCTGCTATAGTATGATCTGCAAACAGTAGCTGTGGATTACTAGAAATGATGTGACATTTTCCAGTGCTGACCACACTGACTCTTCACAGCATGGGCAGCTTTTCAGAAAACTAGTTTTCTATATCCAGAACAGATGTACAGTTTTTTTTCCCAATATGTTTGCTTGAGTTGAAGTGTCTAAGCTATTGCATGTTGTTATTGCCTTCAAAATGTCTTTATGAGTGCTATACAATTAGGATCAAACGACAGCTGGTTCCTTTTGCTTTTTAGCTTCCACTGCCAGATAACTATAGAAGCACAGTTCTCAGCTGTGAATACATCATTACTATGTGTTTATCTGTGATATTCTAAGAGAAGATATTTGTGTATTTGTTTTCATTTCAGTTTGGCTGTAGCTGCAATTCCTGAAGGACTCCCAATTGTTGTAACAGTGACGCTGGCCCTCGGTGTGATGCGAATGGTGAAGAAACGGGCTATTGTAAAGAAACTGCCCATTGTTGAAACTTTAGGTATGACAGGACTAATTCAGAGATGCTATTTTGATATAAATCCTAGGAAATCAATTAGTAAGTTAACAGCCAATGGTAAAAATAAAGCAGGTATTCTTATGTGCCAGCAGCATGATGATATCATTTCTAAACTGAATGCCTTTTACATGAATTGTTAGAATTTGTCTGTGCTTTTGTGCACCCTGTAACCACTCAGATTTTTAATTGCAGCTGTCAGTCTGTTGATTAATTGCTTGTCACACTGATGACATTCAATACTCAAACGTGCATGTGTAATTAGATGTATGGAGTACTCTTAGTTCATGGTAGAAAGGTGAAAATCTTTCAGTGGAGGTATTTTTAGTTTGCTCGAAGGTGTTCTTGTCAAATAACAAACTCTGAAATGGGAAATGGTTTTTAAACCAACTTCTTGGCATAAATTTGGGAATGTTTTCAGCGGGAAACAAATCCAAATTTAAACATTAGAAAATGTTCTAGTAATGCGCCTTAAGGTTGTTATACTGTTCATGATAAAACTTTCATCTTTTAAAATGATTTTAAAAACATTTTGAATGTGGCCTCAGTCATGAAATGTGATGCACAGGACATGGAAATGAAATAGAAATAGTGTTTTAGGTAATTCTGCATTTTAATTTATCCTTTGAAGATTGGAAATACTTTTTTTTTTTCCTAATGAGAGCTTCATTAGAGTTGCAAAGTTTTTTGTGACTTTTGTAATTCTGGCTGGTGGGTCCAGGAATGCCAAAACACTGCAACAATCTTTCAAAATACTTTTCACAAGTTAAAACAGCATGTGCATATTTCTGTAATCATTTTCAGTCTCATTAAATATTGCTGCTGTAATAGTAAGTCACACTTTACCTGGTAAAGAGTACCGCTAAGCAGTCTCAATTGAGATTTCAGTAATAGTTTGAGATGCACCAGAGGAAAATTAAGGAGGTAGTAGATGGAAGCACTTTGGGCAACTACCTTGGATTTTAACTACCTTTTTTGCATGTATCTGACAAACCCATAAAGAACCTCATATAGTTGTTGATAAATAGTTGAAAATTGCCTGTGTTTGTTGAAGAACATCTTGTTTTTTTTTTCACCAGAGAGACTGCAGCAGTATTTCTAGAAATTTGCATGCTTTGAATACTGCTGCTCTTGTTAGCTACTCACTTTATTCTAAATAGGCCTTGTCTTACGAGTGCTATTTGTTTATTTTAGGATGTTGCAATGTAATTTGTTCAGATAAAACTGGGACTCTGACAAAGAATGAGATGACGGTTACTCATATTTTTACTTCAGATGGGCAGCATGCTGAGGTATGTATTGAGACTCTTAGACTTAAACACAGTGAAATAAAAGCAAGATTTATCAGCTGAAATACTGTTGGTTTTGTTGTTTGTCATGCTTTAATTAAGGTAGTGTAAATTTGTTGCATCAAGCCTCAGTTCCTTGATTTCTGGCTAATTCTGTTCTTCCATTCATTTACTATTTCACACCTTGAGCTGTGTTATCCAAGCATTCTGTAGTTACACATGGGTTTGGGCTTGTTTTCTTTTTCTGCTTAGTATGTAAGATTCTTAATCTCTTCATGTCTGTATGTCATAATGAAAGATGCGGAGGTGCAGTGTGCAGATTTGATGTTTGTTTTGCTGCAGCAGGTGCAAAAAAATGAAATTTAAATGTTAAGAGCATTTACAATAGGAGGAGTATCCAGATATGGGCTGAAAGACAATGTATTGTGTAAACCCTTCAAAACTAGTGTACTGTTGTAATTGCTTTTTTATAATGGGTGGAATTTAAAGTAGGAACAGAACATGAAGCAGTGGATGGGGTAGAGCAGTCACTACAAAGGCTGAAGGGAATGCCCAGAAGGGGAGCAAAAGTGGTAGGAATGGAAAAGCAGCAAGGGGTGCAACTGTATATGGTTTCATGAGAGTGTGTTTCAGACAAGTTCTTAAATTTCCAGACTCCTCAATGTTTAGGGTTTTATTCACATTGTAGTTGATGGGAGACCTCGGAACTAACGTTTATGAGAACAAATACTGGATGCTTTTTATTCTTTTTGCTACTTATCTGTATTTGCTTGGTACTTAGTTTCCATTCTTAAAAATTTGTAGGAATGCTGCAATTACTTTTCTTTCCCTTAATTCCTAGCATAATTTGTTTATAGTGATATTAAATCAGTTCCTTTTTCCTAAAGGAAAGGGAATTTGAAATAGCCTGTTAAATATGTTACCTGTTAATGCTGTAGTCTTGAAGACTTTTTAGGATTCTAGTTGGATACCTACATTTTATGCGTTAAAAATATGATTTTACTGCTTTTAAAACTTCTCGAGTCTCGGCTGAGAGGCCATTCAAGTATGATTTTCTTCTTCCTGCGTGAAAGTAGGACTCAGCTGTGTGTACTTCCATTCCCCTGCAGGGGTATGCATTATTAACCAGGGTAAAGGAGAACAGGAGGAAAAAATTAGAAAGAAAAAGGAGGAGGAAAAAAAACCCATGTCCTAATTGAGTAAGGAGACAACGTGCAGTGCATTTATTTATGCTAAGGAACAAAATTGCTACATTTTTGAACATTAATGTCCAGTATATTTCATTGAAGAACTCAGTTGCCCTCAGAATTTTTTTTTCCCTGATTTAGTGCCTACTACACTAGAAACTCCATATTGGGTAAAAATCCATCATTTTGAATGGCTTTGCTTTTAGTTTTCTGTATTTCATAGTGAAAATCTGAGATGAATGTAGTTTTCACTGGATTCCTAAACTGTTTTACATACTACCTTTGGCTCTTTGTCTTACAGGTTACCGGGGTAGGTTATAACAGGTTTGGAGATGTGATGCTTGATGGTGAAGTTATTCATGGTTATAACAACCCATCCGTTAGCAAAATTGTTGAGGTGAGATACTGGCACAAGGAGGTGACTTTTAGTTGGTGATGGAGTAAGGGTTGTACACAACATTTATGCCGTGTTGTGTTTTCTCCCCATTTCCTCGTCATCTTTTAGGCTGGCTGTGTCTGCAATGATGCTCTGATAAGAAACAACACCTTAATGGGGAAGCCAACAGAAGGGGCTTTAATTGCTCTTGCAATGAAGGTGGGTGTTTGATGGTAATTTTTATTTGTGTTGGGTGTGTAGACATAAAGGTGTTTTTTTCCCTCATTTTCCCTTTGTTTTTGACTCCTCGATTTGCATTACAACTGCTGATCTCCCTTGCTTCTTATCTGCTGGAAATCTTTGGGCATTCTGAAAGATAACAGGAAGTTATTAAATTATTTGGAATTGAAGTAAAATGTCATCTTTTTGCACGCAATACTGTCATTTTGCCCACCAGGGGCTAATTTACCTGTTGGATGTTGATTGTGCTATCTTTTTCCCAGTTCTCATCAGAAGCAGTAAGAACCTGATGATGGGCACCATAGGTGTCTGTAGTATTTACAGCACTTTTAAGTGCTGGGAGCAAGTAGTTTGAATCATGAATGCTGGTTATTTTTATGCTGTGACACATGCTGTAGCTTCTGAGAAATGTAACAAGACATTTTAGTACCATTTTTTTCTATGATAGTGAGAAACCTTTCAAGGTGAATACGTTCCAGTTGTTTTCTCCCCGTGCAATTGAGGACTGAGATTTATCACCTTGCTGAGATTCATTCTGAGTCTCCAGTCTTTGACTGGAAAGGAGTAAAGGGATGTTGTTATGGCAAGACCCTAAAGAAACAGGGAAGAAGAGAGGTCTTTCATATTTGTTGCTGGAAAGGGCAGTAGTGAAAGAGTTGAGAAGCTCTGTAAGTACTGAGAATGGCTTATGGCAGCAGCTGCTTTATTCAGCACTCAGACTTGGTTAAGGCTACAGCATGGAATTCTGCAAGTCACATTTTCTGGGAAGAATGAAATGCATTTTGTGTGAAGTCATTGTGGTTAGTTTCCTTTAAATGTTTGGAGGATATTGATGATAATCTTTCCAAACTTCTTTCCGTTTGGATCATTTGAACTTTAAATGACTGTCTTGCCTCCTCTCAAATCTGCTGCAGCCTTGTGTAACAGTTTTCTAGACCCTTCTAGCAGAGAGATTATATAGATACAAAAATAAAAAAAAATACACTGCTGTTCTAGATATGATTTGTCAAGCATAATCTACAGAATATTTCAAAGTCCTTGAATCAAAGAAAATATGTAGACTGAAGTGTTCTGAGTTAGGCTGAAGCCTGAAGGAAGGTACTGTATTCATTGAGGGCTTGTTTTTCAGAAGTTTGTGTAATGAGAACAGTGTGTTGATAGGCAACTTTAGAGACAAAAGTGTTTTTTTCTTCTATAGTTAACTGGCAAGTCAAAACAAAATGCTTAGCTATTTGGAAATGGAAGGTGCTTAGATTATGGTGCTTTTTCTATTTTATACAGATGGGTTTAGATGGGCTCCAGGAGGACTATATAAGGAAGGCTGAATATCCCTTCAGCTCAGAGCAGAAATGGATGGCAGTTAAATGTGTTCACAGAACACAGCAGGTAAGCTGGATTCACAGCTTCCTTGCACACTGACTCTGTGGAACTATTATGTACCCTATTTAACGTCCTCATTTTTCACCTGAGAGATTGGGGCAAACTGATGGTAATGCACAGTCCTGGGAATACGGTTTGATTATCTAGTTTCAAGCTCTGAAATGGAGAACAAGAAGGACAAGAAATTATTTCCATCAAAGGCATACTGAGGAATAATGCTAAGTATTTTGGTATCTGAGACTTTGAATGTATCTGGCTTTTCTTCCTCACTCATCAAATATTTAAAGCAAGCCTGTCAAACTTCTGCTGCTTCAGTTACATAAAGAATTAAGAGCAAGAAGAAAGTTGTAGGTGTTGAATAATCAGTAATTTCTTTTGCTTCAGAACAAAGGTTTTCTGGTTTTAATGGCGTTAATACATTCATTCCTCAGTGTTCACAGAATTTATTTATATTTCATCTTCTGGTACTTTTACATACATATTTGCATTCATATTTCATTTAGACCAATCTGATTGCTTTAGTTAACAATTTTGACACCATGACTGCCAACCTGATAACTGGAGTCTTCTAGATAATATGTTCAGTGACAGATCTTATTTTAGATTTATGGAAAATTTCTCAGTATTTCTGACCAAAAAAGCACTTCAGTAGTATTTAGTGTCACAATAAAATCTGTGCTTTGGAAACTATGCATTTGGCCCCTTTTCTCTGTATGGAAGATGAGGTCATATAAACCTTGTCTGTACAGAAAGTAATGAGCAGAAATTGCTAGATGGTTTTTTTTTTCCTATATGATTTACTGTGTCTGTGTTTTGGTATTAGCATTTTTAAAAGATTGTTGAAAAATTGGAAACAGTTTGGAATGGAACATAAATTATTTGAAGGCTAAGAAAAAGCAGTGGAATTAGAGCTCTGTCAGTTAAGCTTATCAGAAAAATTGAGCTGTCTTGACTACTGTGCATAAACACCTTCAAAGGGAGAAAATAAGTGTGTTAAAAGGGCCTTTATAGCGCAACAGGGAACAGAAGATGAAAATCAGTGATTGGAAATTGAGCTGAGGCAGCAGTTCTTAATGGAGAAGGGAGGAAGGGAAACGATGAATTGATTTAATGTTGGAATAAGTGTTCAAGGTAGGCAATGAATTTGCAGTTCCTTTGTACCACCAAAGCTAGCTTGCTTTCAGGAAAATGTTAGAGTTGTTATTTGTGGTACAGGGATGCAGGTGATATACTTAATGACCTGGGGAGAAAGACAGGTGGTCAGGTGATGAGGTAGAGGTCTTTCAGGTCTGATTTTCTGTGTAGGTTTCAGTACTGTCCTTTGAATGACCTCTTTGGTTTATAAACTGTGGCCCAGCAATATCCCATGTGAATGATGTCTACTGAAATAATAAGATATTGATTATTAGCTTAGCTATTGTGGCATTAACACACTTAAACACATACTTTATACAGATACTTCAAACGTTTTTTTGGAATTGTAAAGTGTCACTTTCATTTGCATTATGTATTCTGAAGACTTTTTGGAAAAGTATAGATAAAACATCTTTACACGTGCATATATATGCTTGTGTATGCATACAGACTTGTTTGCACAATTCCTTTCCTTTTCAGGACAAACCAGAGGTTTGCTTTATGAAAGGTGCTTATGAGCAAGTCATTAAGTATTGTACATCGTATAACTGTAAGGGGCAGACCCTACCTCTTGTTCAGGAGCAGAGAGAGCAATACCAGCAAGAGAAGACATCTATGGGCTCTGCAGGACTTAGGGGTAAGAGCATTTCAATGTCTCAAGATACCAGTTTTTAAATGGTACTGCTTGCTTGTTCAAATTAAGATGCAGATATAAGAATTTTTGTTGGTGTTCAAAAAGTGCCACTGAGTTGGTTGTTTTTTTTTCATTAAAATGGAGAAGTGGAATGCAGGTGATGTACATAAGTGTTAATTAAATTCCAGCAGGTGAAGAAAGGTACTGCTGGTTGCAACTATTAACAACTGAAGAACACGTTGCCATTTGGCATCTTCCATATCTCATAGATCTTTTAAAACTTGTTTTTAATATGAATGTGTTCATTTTTCGCTTTGACTCCTGGTACCTTTGTGAGATAGGCTAGTATAAGTGATTGATTGCAAGTCAGAAGATGTAATTAAGATTACATTTCATATTAGCAGACTGTTAGATTTTTAAATATAGCTGCAAGTATTTTTCAGAAGACCATTGATTGGAAGTGATTGGGTGCAAACATTATATGGGACACCATAGCTGCCTGTCTTTGATTTCTGTTGAGAGATCTGCAGGTTGTTATGTCTGCACAGATGTTTTAAATGTGAAAGTATGGGTATTGTATGGCTCAGGAAGGCGCTATGATGCAAATCATTAAAAATTGTGAGGGTTTACAAGGAGTAGGGTATCTCTTTGTGCCAATTATCTTCAGACAATTGTTATCTACTTGTCTGCTTCAGAGAGCTGTCAAACAGAAAATCTAGTGTGTCGTTTTGAAAAAAACAAGACCTTTTCTCTTGCAACTCAGTCATTTAAATATCTTTGAATTAAGATTCTTACTGAAAAAGGCACTCCAGAAAATATTTGCCATGTAGTCAATAAAATCTGTCTTTATTTAAAAAAGAAAACAACAAAGAAAGTAGAAGATAAAAACGCATTAACAGGTTTTTCCCTTTGTCCTCTTGCATAAAAGGCCATGCATGTACACTTAAACCACAAAGCAGCATGCCTTTTTCCTCTCCATGTAGTGGAAGCAAAAATGTTTTAATCTGTGAATAAATGTGAAAGATTTCTTGAAAAAAGAAAAAAGATAAAGACTTCTGTGTACTACTTTTCTTATAAAGAGCCTATTATTAATACTTCGGACAACAGAAATAGCTACCAAGGTTTAAGAAGAAGAAATAACAATCCCCATCTTTTGCTTTATTCTAGCTTATAAGTTCAATTAGGTCTCATTTCTAAACATCTGCTTTTTGGGGGTTAATTTCAAGTGGAATACTATAATGAATGAAACTACTCATAAATGTTTTCACTGCTGAGGCCTTTGGTTAATGTAGTTATGTGCTATTTAGTTTGTATTTTGGAAAACAAATTAGTAGTTGTTATAAATGTTGGTGGAAATGTTATTTTCAAATCCTAACTTATTTTTTCTTTGTCTCTTGAAAGTTCTGGCTTTAGCGTCTGGTCCTGAGTTAGGGCAGATGACTTTTTTGGGGCTTGTGGGAATAACTGATCCTCCACGGACTGGTGTAAAAGAAGCTGTTACTACACTTATTATGTCAGGAGTTGCAATAAAAATGATTACTGGAGATTCACAGGAGACTGCAGTTGCCATTGGTAAGAATAGTCAGTGGACTACTTTTCATTTTTCACTTGTTCTCTGTGTTGGCGCTGCATAGTGCCTAGGTATGAAATGTGGCTATTAAGTCTTTAATATTTGTGAGTTCTGTATTATGCCTTAACATATGACACAGTGCAATTAGAATAGAGCTAGTGTGAAGTGATGCTTTCGTTTCTGCTTAAAATATAGCTTTTCTCATTTGGTAATGTGACTTTGCTATTTTAAACTACGTTTATTTTTTTCTTACTGCAATCTGTTGTAATACGCCTGATTTCTGATTCTTACTAACACCACCCTCCCTACCATCAGCTTTGGAGGACTGCCTTTTAGCAACAGGGAGAAACTAAAACAGTTGCTGACAATATTTAGGATGAATGTGGTGCTTCAGTGCTTTCCGAGTCCAGTTTTGTCCGTGTGACTAAGTTTAATTTAAATATTTAGCGACAATATTTAAACTTCAAATGAATATTTAAACAAACTTATCTCATTTTTATAATATTACATGCTAGCCTGAATATAGGTCCTTCTGTATAGGACAGTAGTGGAGAAAGCTGAATGTGCACATAGAAGTATACCTGAAATTAGCAGTACTTCATCAATTGCAGTTTTGCATCTGAAAGTCATGCACACCCCCATCTCATTCCTCATTTTTTGTCCTGTTACTTTTGATTTATAAATTCTTTGGGGAGTAGTGGGCTCTTACATTTAGGTTGTACCTGACACAATGAGATACAGACCTTGACCTAAAAAATTTAAAGGAAATAAATGCCTGATTAGAACTGACTTTGTAGCATGCAGGTGTTTCTCAAGAGTTCACCCAATTTACTTCAGTATACTGAATCAGTAGTGCTAGGATGCTATGCTGTGGACATTTCAAATCTGAAATGCTGCAGAAAATAATAGCTTTAAAGAGTAGCTGGCTGCTTAATGTTTGTTTGTTTAAAGTGCTAATTATTGCAATACCTCCTTTATTATCTGTTTCCAGCTAGTCGACTAGGATTGTATTCCAAAAATTCACAGGCAATCTCTGGAGAAGAAATAGATGATCTGGATATCCAGCAACTTTCTCAAATAACACCCAAGGTTTGTAGCAATATACTATTCACTGAAATGCAGTAAAGGATATATTTTATGTTGAGAAATACTTTTATCTGTGGAAAGCTGAAATGTAACTGTTGAGATGACAGTAATGGCAATAGGAGATGCAGTAAATTACCAGATGCTTTTAGTACTGAATATGGAAGCTGTCCCAGATCAAACAAATCTTTGTTTGACATAAGATTGTACCAAGATTCTTTTCTTTCAACTCATGGGATTATCTTTTTAGTGAGTTCAATCTTTATTTCTTTTGTCTCTCTTTAATGGTTCAGGTTGTTAGTTTTCTTTTTTCTTTTTACCTTTTGGCATCAACATTGGAACTTCCATTTAACCGCCTTTTAGTGAGCATCATTTTTATATTGTTAGAGCATTTTATATAAAAGTTACTCAAAGAAATAGCATTACAATTTTCTTGTTCCGGCAGTCTCTCCTTTTGCAGTTCATAAGAATAGCTGTCTGAATCTTTCATGATTTATGATTGATCTGAAGCCAGTGGTTAAGAATTTTGAGAGATCTGTTTGTTACATTGACTGCTTCAATAGCTTTTACTTATTAAGGAACTAAATGCATTAACCTATGTCATCATGGTAAATGTAAAGTCATAATCAAATGTAGTTGAGCTTCATGCTTGTCTCTGTTGAAAAATTTATACAAATTTTCAACATTCTGCTTAGTTTGCTAAAATGAGACTGCATCATGCTTTAGTGATGCAACTAAACCACAGGCCAGTACAGTTAAGAAGTACTTATATGAGGTGGACGCGTGAACTAGAAAGTCTCTAGTGACTCACCCCCAAAATACCCCATTTATTTGGCAGTACTTGTTCTTGTAGGCTGTTCACATTAAATAATAAGAAAAACCAACAAAGTTACTTTGTGTACATTTGACCTGAAACCCAGTTTGTTTTCCAGTGTGTATTTAAAATCTTAACTAAGAACTGAGTAAAATCAACCAATAGAGTCTAATGAGTCTGCTGAGAAGTCTAATCAATTTATAGAGTAGGTGAGAGAGAGAAAAAGCACTGAAAAATAATAATTTTTTTTTCTAAGCTAGAATTTTCATTAATTAGCATTAAAACTTCAATGTGTTAATGCTGTGCTATACAAAATAGTGAAATTAAAATTTCCTGAGTTGCTTGCCTTTTGATGTCTTCATGGTTTTAGTCAAGAAGACCAATAGCAAACCATTATATCTCAGTTTCTTCATTATTTCAGAGGGTTTTAAAACTGCATATTCTATCTTGAAATAAGTAGCACCAATTTTTTTACCTTTGTCTTCTCTTGAATTAATTGTTTTCACTAGTGAAAGCACATTTCACAGATGCTTCAGCCTCTAAATATACGAGAGCATAGTTGGTCTTAGACAATCTGTTTTTATCATCTAGCTTTATAGTATCCTACACAGTTCTTCTCAATTTCTCTCCTTCTTCGTTGTGTTTTTAACAGGTTGCAGTATTTTACAGAGCCAGTCCTCGACATAAATTAAAAATTATAAAGGTATGTCTCACTGGTAGCTGCGTTGCTGGATGGTGACTGTGAGTACTGTTTGTAGTGTGCATACTTAAAGTGTAATGTGCTGCAAAGCATCTGGATGAAACCAGAAATGAAAGTGAAGCATATTTGAAAATATTACTTGAAAAAAATATGTGGTGTCCACAAGGGCTATGCAACTGCTGGTAGGCAGCATCAGTTTGTTGGATGTTGGGAGCTGGGAGTTTGAGATTGCTGCATTGCAGTTGAATTGACTAGGAACTTGAGAGAGCCATATTTCTGCTACTTCTGAGAAGCAGAAATAAAACAATAAAGAGGCGTGAATCTCAAGTCATGTCTGAGGTAATATTCAGAAGCTAAAAAACAAAGCTAACAAAGAGGGTTGTGCTTTTCCGATTGTTCTAATTCTTATATTGATTAGCAACGAAGAGAAAGGATGTGAAATATTACAAGACAGTTGGAGTGTTATGAGAATTATGAAAGGGTCATAACATTAAGATTCTGTATACCCTAGCTTTCCAATCTAGGCAGCATATATGAAGTAAAATGTAATGTAAAATCTTGTATGAAAGATTAGTTAAGATACAAACAGTTGCTCTTTTTCAGGATTTTATAATGGTATAATAACAATTTTTGAGGGGAAAACCACGTTGTATTTAGAACAATTTTGTAGGTTATTTCAATCTGATTTATATTCTTTTCCTTTCCTTTAGTCCCTGCAAAATAATGGCGCAGTAGTAGCTATGACAGGAGATGGTGTGAACGATGCTGTTGCTCTGAAGGCTGCAGATATTGGTGTAGCAATGGGACAAACTGGAACAGATGTTTGTAAAGAGGCAGCAGATATGATCCTTGTGGATGATGACTTTCAGACAATAATGTAGGTGACATTTATATTGATACATTGTGCTGTATCGTTTTAATGAAATGTTGCCTGAGTGTGATTGTTAGGCAAATTGCAACATGTACTAGAGGATGAAAAAATAGAAGAATATGTGATCTAATGAACTCACTCTCTGTTTCTATGATTTCTGAAAAGTGTGTATCCATATTAAATTATCTACCTTGATTCTGGAGGCAGCACCAGTGATGATACGAGTCTAAAAAGAGAAGGAGGACATTTTTCTATTGACACTTAATTCAGTTAAGCAGCCAGACTAAGAACCATTGTAACTGATCTTACGGTAAAGTAGGACTGTCAAAGACCTCAACTCTGCTCTTTTCTTGACACTTGTATTTATGCTTAAATTAAGAGAAATAACACACTTTTTGTTTTTAAGCTTTGTTGCAGTAGTCTCTAGTGGTATGATCTTTGTTTTTAATTGCAGGTCTGCCATTGAAGAGGGTAAAGGAATTTATAATAACATAAAAAATTTTGTTAGATTTCAACTGAGCACGTAAGTCTGAAACATTGTTGACAATATTGGGAGCTTCTAACTACGTTGTGATTGAATCAAAGCCTTGGAAAAAAATGTATAAACTCATGAACATTTTAGATTTCACATGCTGATAGGCTGTACTAAAAAGTACCGGTGGTCATAATTGCAAAAGAATTTTAGGATTGAATTCTTAGTATTTTGTACTTGGTGGTTTGTTTCATTTTTAAAGATTCAGAAAATTATGCAGTAAGTAGACCTCTCTCTCAGTTTTTCCTGTTAAAAAGTGAAGTCGATAAATGAGAGGATGCACAGAAACAGGATAGCTCTACCTTAGTGTTCTTCTTTAAAGATGAGGTAGGTAGTCATTCCGTCCTTCACCAGAACTTGTATATCAAATGGAGGAAGCAAGTGAAAACAGGAGGTCAGTTTCTCTGTAATCCTGGTTTATGGAATGAGTTAGTTATGTGAAACTGGCTTCCTTTTCTTACCTATTGGGATCCCTATGCATTTGTGATACTAACAAAATCATCCAGATGTAGGATAAGAAAATGAGTTTAAGCAGCATCAGTTTCAAAAATGTTCTGAGTCTATCTTGCTGAATCTGGATTCATTAATATGTTTTCTTCACTCTGTTTTTCATGTACTTTTTTGAAGATATTTCAGAATTGTTGAGTAAAGTAGTAGGAATTAAAAACGTATCCTGCAGGATATGTGGGAATGGCACAGAGCTGTGCCACAGGAGGCTCAGACTGGACATGGGGAAAAATTTATTCACATTGAGAGTGCTCTAACACTCGAACAGGTTTCCCATCAAGGTGGCTGATGCTCTGTGCCAGTCAGTGCTTGAGAGACATATGGACAGTGCCCTCAGTAATGTGTCTTAGCTTTTGGGTGGCTCTAGGGTGACCAAGCATTTGGACTTGGATGGTTTTTGTAAGTCTCTTCCAATTGTTCCCTTCTATTCTGTACTGACCTTTCAAAGTTAGGGTTGTTATTGAAGTTGTCAAAATCTATGTCTGCTCTTAAATACATAAAGTTTTGCTTTCAAAGCAGTTATCAGTGGATCTTCAGAAATGTTCCATGCTGACAGTTATAAAAATGGATTCTTTCAACAGGAGTATAGCAGCATTGACTTTAATCTCACTGGCTACATTAATGAACTTTCCTAATCCTCTCAATGCCATGCAGATCTTATGGATCAATATTATTATGGATGGGCCTCCAGCTCAAAGGTAAGTAATTGCTTACTTTTACTTTAAATTCTGTTAGAGGTTTATAGTCCAATTACTTCAGCAAGGAAGAAAGTTGCTCATAAAAGAAACTCAGAACTGCTTAACGTCAGTGATATGTTTCTGAAACAGCAATTTTTTTTTTCTTTGCATTAACAGTATTTGCTTTATAATTATGTGTTCATTCATTTGGCTTGCTGTAGTATCCAGCAGTGGTTGGTTGGGAAGCAGCACAATACCTGTAGATGCATAGTGTGCTAGATTCTGTCTTCTGTCCAGAGTTTTCTGACATTTCTTCACTGTGGATAGGTGGTGGAGGGAACGCTGAAAGGGAACTAGCAGTAGAATTCCTTAGTTATCAAGGTAACAGAAATGGTGAACATTACTAATATTACAGATTCTTTAAAAATTGGCATTTATTAATCCTGATACTGTCTGATAGATACCACATACACTGCACTTTCAGAGTCTAGAAGTTGGAATGTTACCTGTTACTGATACTTATAACTCAGTACTTTGAAGGTAAAAATAACAGATGCTTATTTAAATGAAGTGATTCTTAGGCTGTAGAGAGAAGATTCAAATCTGTTTTTTCTACTCGTGAAATCTAGTCTTTGTGTACAAGCAATGAATTATTATGATGATAAAACTCTGAGCTACTTCTTTAATTTTAAGCCTTGGGGTGGAGCCTGTGGATAAAGATGTTATTCAGAAGCCTCCAAGAAATTTGAAGGATAGCATTTTGACCAAAAACCTGATTGTTAAAATACTGGTGTCATCAATAATTATTGTGTGTGGAACACTGTTCGTCTTCTGGAGAGAGGTATGACAGAACCACAAAACTTAAAGCAGTAGCAAGTATACTTGAGTCATTTTGATACTAGCAGTTGAAATTTGGAATTCAGAATTTGCATGAACTTAGTTGCAAGATTTATCTGTACATATTTAATAACAGCTAAGATTAGAGAGGATGGATTTTAAGCTGTTGAAATGAGAGTTTTTAATACAATTTTTCTGAGTCCCAAATGTATTTGGAAAACCTTGGCCAATGGGAAGTAACTGTAAAACAAACAAACAAAAACTTACAACCAGCTTCTTAGGAAACAGCTGTTTGCTTTTCTTTTCCTAGTAGAGAAGGAAGTTGAACTTTTAGCAGTGCATCACAGAATTCTTGGTTTCTGTCTGCTTGCATAAATGTTTGTCAAGGGTCTTCATAGCCTGGAAGTAAAATTCTTAGAAATAACAGGTGTGTGATTTCTGTTAAGACTTCTTGAATGAGCATGGAGCAAGCAGGCAGATGGTTTTGCTTTTACATATTAGCTAGTAGAACTTGAATTACTGCAGTAACTGTATTTAGTTGTTGAAGTTTTGAATTGAAGCGTGCTAAAGCCATTTTGTTTTCTTGTTGGCAGTTAAGAGACAATGTAATAACACCTCGAGATACAACCATGACTTTCACCTGTTTTGTATTTTTTGATATGTTCAATGCTTTGAGTTCCAGATCTCAGGTGAGTGATTTATATTGCCATTTACACAGTATTTACACCAGCAGCACTACTTTGCTAAGGAAGACCTTTCAGTGTTTTCTTGCAGGTATACTTTACAACTCTTACTAAGCTTCAGAGTTCTAAGAAGAAAAAAAAAGTAGAAGTGTTAGCTTCCTCAGTTTGTGATGCAGAGCTATTTGTTGGGGGCAAGGAAATATTTGATTAAAAACTTGAAGTGCAGTGGTCCCTTATGTTGCTGTGTTCACTCAGTTGGGCTTTTTCTTTCCTGAAAATCTTGTCGGTTGAGTAACCTCTTGTCAACAATTTACTGGGCTGGTTTGACCCGGTTCCGCAATAGTTGGTGCAGGGGACCTGCAGACCCACACCCCAGGGAAGGGGAAAAGGGAATAGGGAGATGGGCCTAGAAACAAAACAGCAGCAATGATCTGAGGAGGAAAGGTAATTTATTTTGCTTTCTGATATCTTATTTAGTAAGACAATATAATACCATATAATTGGAATTGAAGCTAATAAATCAAATAGAATGAGCAAGAGAGTGTGTCCGATAAACTGAAGGCCTGACGCTAATGCGGAAGGCAAGACAGCAGCGAGCACCCACTGCTGAGTCGATCCCAAGGGAAAGAGAGTGTCCCGTGACCGCAGACAGTTTTTGTCTTTCAGTTTTTTTGTCTGAGTGGAAACATGTAAAAATATGAAGCATCACACAGTCCTCTGGGGAATGTAGTTCTTCTTCTCTTCTGAGTCAGGTATACCCAGAACTATTGATCATCCATGCAGCTAGAGCATTAACTCTTTAACTCCTAATACACCACATGATGTTATGATGTGGAATATCAGTAATAGAACAAAAATCATAAAACTATAACATACCATCCCTTACTCAACATCATNGAATATCAATAATAGAACAAAAATCATAAAACTATAACATACCATCCCTTACTCAACATCATTACATCATGCTTAATATAAATATACATACAGAAACAATGACTAACAAGCATTAAATGCAACACGCGTGACGCATGCATGACACGTCCACAGAATTACTGAGGACGCACTCCCAACATCAGATTCTTTTGTGCTACACATTGAACATCCCCATTCTTCTGCTTCACCCACCAGATAGACCCAGGTTCCTGAGTAAATACAGTTCCATGGAGAAGTTTGTCTCTTTTATCCCTTTCTCCCCCTGGCTGGGGGCAGGGCCCCTCTATTTGTTAGCTCTGTTGTCTTTACGGCTATTACCATGTCTGACAGTCACTGGAGCAGTCACCTTCTTGGAGAAGTTCACCCTGGTGGTTGATCTATTTTGTAACTCTTTTACCTGTGCTTGAAGTGCAGGAGTGGGGTTTTTATGCCACTTCTTTATATCTTCCCTCTGGTCATGTTGGTAACGCCACAAGGCAGTATGTGACATAGTCTTACTGATGTCGCTTCCTTGAGCAGGAGAACGTCCTCTTTTGATAGCTGAGGTGTTGCTGTTTTGGGAATCCTGGTTTCCATCAGATCCATCAGTTTCATCAGAATTAAACACAGTAGCCAGTTTGTCCAGTCTTCTTGATCGCTCTCTATTCGGTCCAGTCTTTCAGTTACCTTTA
>VXAB01005095.1:8816-64114 GCA_013399175.1 Odontophorus gujanensis
TTTTTTTTTTTTTTTTTAGCCAGTGCAAATCCCACTTGCAGGAGCTGATTCATAGGAGCACCTTTTAGATCTGACCTGATCTATGTGGCACTGGGATCCAGTGCCACATAACAACATCTTACAGGTGTGATATAGGACAGTTCTTCTGGCACGTCATCTGGTACGAAAGTGGCACCTGCTGATCAGCTGACTTTCAGAAAATCATAGAATAGTTTGGGTTGGAAGAGACCTTAAAGAGTATGTGGTCTAACCTCCCAGCTGTGGGCAAGGACACCTGCCACACTAGGTTGTATTGGATTTCTCAAAGCCCCTGTCCTACCTCATTTACTCTTGTAATGCCATGATATTTAGGGGCTGTGAGGGTGTAGTGACTTTGTGTTTACTGCTTCTGTTGCTTTGCTTGGTTTAGAGTGGAGAACTGAGCAAAGACTTGGCCACATCCCTTGAAAACCCAGCAGAGAACCCATATGTCATTGCCTCTGTTTTCTGTAAACACACGTTTTTGACCTTGTCAAAACGTATCTCTGCAGGCTTTCTTTGAAATGTTCTTAAACAGATCATAAAGGTAGCCGTTGTTACAAGGAAGAAACGTACTGGAGTCAACTGCCAAATCAGTGAAGTAGTCCTACGGGGATTCTTTAAGTGTGACTTGATATGTCTACGGAGTTCATGAATTTTTATTTTTTAGAAAACTGAAAGTACTTAATATTTTAGTTGAATATTGCTGATTGCACGCATAAAAGTCCTTTGCGTGCATTCCTGCATGCTCCAGAGAAAGGTAAGAGACAGCCATTAGTTTTGTCCTCTCTGGATAAGGTAAACTGCAATCTTCTCTAGTTCAGTGTTGCTGAAATTGTAATGCTGTACATCAGTCTAGGGTCTGTCTCAGAAATAGCTTATAAAGAGTGGTGGAAATACCTCAGCACAGGCTTGGTTTCACTGACAAAGTATCTTGGTAAAGAAAGTCACAACGGGCAAACCATTCAGCTTGCAGTTGGAAGAGATGTGGTTTTGTATGAACTTTGCTGAGTGACCACAACGTTCTTCTGGGTCTCAGCCTCCAGCCTTTGAAATGAGAGTAAATCTTTTTGACAAGGAATGTTGAGAGGCATACTTATTTAATAAGGTCGCTAACATTTACTAGAGTCTCACAAATGACTGAAGCCAGTGCTCTGCACATTCCTGGGTGCTTCCATTGTTTACATGTATGAGGTTGTCTGTATTTCAGTGGCTACATAGTTTGTTCTCCTTATCCAAATATTGATGTTTTTCTGTTGCCTTGTATGTTCTGTTACAGCAACCGGCAGGAGGAAACCAGTGCTTTCTGTCAGCGTGCAGGATTTGGCATTCTGACTTACCATACCACGTATACCTGTACACAGTGAGCATGAAAGGTGCTGGGTTCAAAGAGTTTGGTTTTGGTACTTGAACTGGGATGAGTTGACATAGGGGATACAAGTAAATGGTGAGGTTAATTCTTTTTAGGGGGCAGCAAATTCTGTAGAATCTTAGCTACTGATTTAAAAATCAGTGATTATAAATCAGTGAAAATACTTCCTGAGTGGCTGTATTTCAAACAGTACTGCACTTTCTCATTCAGTGTGACGTAGCACCCTGCTTTCTGGTTTACGATTTTGTAACTAATTTCTAACAACTGCAGCTGACTGGTTGTTAGAATCAATGCAGTAAAATGCCTTAATGGAAAATATGCCTGGTGATGTTCAGCTGCCTGATTGGGAAGATTAAATCTGGATGCTTTTCTGTTGATAGCTCTTAACTGTGGCCTGGACTTTCTAGCAACTCTTTCGCTTCACTTTCTTCTGTGTGAAATACGATAGCCTGAGTTAGTGGTAAAATTTTCCACCCAAGTAAGCTAGGAATGATTCTTCTGGAGTGTCCATGGTAGCTGATTAAAGTTTTTGTTACTGACGTTCTGTTTCTGAACCAGAAATGTCTGTTTCATTTAATTATTGAGTTTATTTTATTTGAACTCTGTTTGGCTCTTGCATATCCAGTTGGCAAGTTGAAGGTGATCTAAGCTTAGGCTGCTTCTATTGTATTAATGAAGAATGAGATTGACTGTTTAGCTTGCTACACCTCTGCAGTAGGTGTAATAACCTCCTAAACCATTGCAGCCGATTCCTTAATGAAAGACGTGTTTTTCCTTTATATGTTTTATCTTTACTATCCTGGGCTTCTGAGTGTGCTGTTACAAGTCCACATAATGTTGCAGGCAGAACAAACTGCTGTCAAGCTCTGTGTTTGAGATGGAGAAACTGTGATACTGGTCTGCATTTGATCTGAGCAGGAAGTCTAGAAATCTATTAATTTCTGCATATGAATTCACTTTCAGTTTTTTAATTTTTGCATTTGGGGCTTTTAGGAGTGAAGCCTTGTTGCAAGAAACATGACAGACTTAACACTTTAAAGGTCAGTGGAGTTATATGCATAAATGAGTGTTGTTCCCCTTAGCAACCGCTGAGTGATGAGCCCAAACTTCACTGAAGTGAGGAAGCTCTCCTAATTTAGTTTAGTACCCTTCACTTAAGTATAATAGACTGATACTATTTATAATGATAGAGCTTATTAATGTTTTAGAAATAGCATTGTACTCTAAGTGCTAATTACATTGTGACTATATAATTATAGTAAAATAATCTTATATTTATCTTAAGATAACTTTAGAATACCTAAACTCTCAATTTTGGGGTTGAATTACTGGATCTAATTTAATGTAATTAGTCTCTGCTGTGTTTTTAATTGGCATGCACTAGTGCTTTCCTGAAAGCTTACAATCTAATTTTATCGAAGTCACTCTGCTTGAAGGAAAAAAGAAAAAAAGAATAAAAGGGTAGTGACTTACTCTCATTTTTTCTGGCTATGTGTTTATATTACCCTTTCATCTTAAAATGCTATATATATATATAGCATATATATATATTATTTTTTTTTCTGAGACCTTTAACTTTTCAATAACACTGAAGGAAATACCATAAAAGAATATAAAAGCAGTAAAACTGAACCTAGGTAGTCCAGGGAGTGAGAAACAAATGAGAATGTCTTGCCTGCTCTGTTGCTTTACCCTCAAGCGTGTTCTGTGTGATCCTGTGCTACTACCGTGTTAGTGTGCCCATGCATAGTGCCTGGTAACTGCTTTGGGCTGACCAGAGGCACAGTCTGCAACCCAAGGTGTTCATTTTCAGAATGAATACACTAAAAATACTTTCCCTCCGTTGTCATACTAATTCTTCTGTCAGTTTGGTAGAAATTTGTAATATTGCACTTAAGGTACTACATATATATATATATATATATATATTTCATTTTTTTTGGTCTTAATACTGACTTGTTGGTGTACTCCTTGTCACCTCTCGTGGTATGTATTTTAGTGCAGAAGTGGCACGTATACCCAGAAGCCTTATTAGCTGTAAGAAGATGCTCTGCTCAGAGCTGAGCAGAATCATCAGTAATAGTTCATGCCCCAAACCTGTGAGTGGCAACACTGGAGTGTTTGTGGTGCTGCAGATAAAATATTAAGGACATGTGTAGTGGTGTGAGCAGCTGTTTGTATTCTCAGGGGCAGAGGTAAAATGTAGAAGCAGAAATAAAGAGCTGTTGTTGTGTGAGATGCTATAGCCTGCACCTGTTTTCTCTAGTGGGACATTGCTCCTCTGCTTGTATGGTACTTACAGCTCAGTTCTTCATTTGCAAAGGGAGGAATTAGTCTTTTCCTACCAGATAAAAGGTTGAGAGATGCATTGAATCAACAGATAGAATTACATGATCTTAAGTTATAGTAGTACGGTAGAATATCCTGAGTTGGAAATGACACATGAGAATCATGGAGTTGAACTTCTGGCTTCACGCAGGACCACCCAAAATCCAAACCTTATCTCTGAGCGTGTTCTCCAAATGCTCTTTGAACTCCAGCAGCTCAGTGCCATGACAGCTGCCCTGAGCAGCCTGTTCCATGCCCAGCACCCTCTAGTGAAGATCCTTCTCCTAACCCCCCATCCTGAGCCTCCCCTGACACAGCTCCATGCTGTTCCTTCTGGTCCTGTTGTTGTCCCCTGAGAGCAGAGCTCAGCACTGCCCTTCTGCTCACCTCATGAGGAGCTGCAATTGCCACGAGGTCTCCCCTCAGCTTCCTCTGCTCTGCACTGAGCAAACCAAGGGATTCAGCCTCTCCTCAAACATCTGCCCTCTAGATCCTTTACCATCTTTGTAGCCCTCCTTTAGAAGTTCTCTGCTAATTTTATGCTTTTTTTTTTTTTCCTCTGGACTTGTAATTAGTGCAGGTGGCCAGACATAAGCTATCAAGTCCACTATCAAGTTCAACAAGTGATTGGATATTTTACTGCCTTCTGCATAGTTAGTGCTGTTGAATGTGCTTTTGTTCATGTGCATGGGTTTGGAAAGTAATTGGAGGACGGATAATTGATGCTTTATAGCCAGCAAACAGGAATTCTGAGTTCTTATCACTGAGCACAGCAAACAGATCCGCTGTTATCGCTAAAAAACTGCAGACTGCAAGGTGTATCATTCTTTATGCTTGAGTAGAGGCGGAAGGAGAAGTGGTGGTCAGGAGTTCAGTTTACTCCTTTTAATTGTGTGGCTTTGCTGGAACATTCCTCCCCTTGTTACGAATACTCCATTAGTTCCCTGGCGCCATGCCTAAACAGAACAAGGATCAAGTATGAAAAAATATGCTAATATAAATGAAAAGAGTATCAAGACTAACAGCAAGTAGTAAATTTTTATATCTTGTTCTTTTCAACTTGTGATTACTCGGTGAGATGTTACCTGATATTGCCTGGATTTGGAGAGCAGTGCATCTTTAACAGGATCATTATATAAATGCATTGTATGTGCATCAGGATTCTTTTCTTTCAGAATTATCTTGCAGAACACCTAGCACTGCAGTAGACATGTAATAGCAAGGTTGTCATTGCCTATTTCAGCTTTAATGTAGAAAGGGTTAAAGGGAGCTTGAAATTCTGTAAAATCAACTTTTTCATCATTTGAGCTTGCATTGTCTCATGATATATGAGTAACATGTCTGCCTCCCAGCATACAAATATCCCCTAAATATATGCATTTTTAATAGTCTGTCTGATTCAATCTTCATCTCTATCAGAGAAGAGTGCCAGGAAACCAGAAGTCATATTCAATTGTGTATCCATAACAACATTTCCAGCAGTTAATAAAGAATACCTGGTATTTCTTTATTGGGAGTTGTTGAAGGATAGATAGGGGAGAACAGTGGAGTTAGTTTCCCTTTTCTGACATAAAGTATCGCTGAAAAACTATAGAGTAAATGTTGCTTTTGTACTGGTATTTAGCTGAGAACCAAGAAGGGCCTTTCAAAAATACTAGTCTTTGTAGCAATTATGGCAGGTTACTTTGATCCTCCTAGCTTTAAGCTTTTGTTCCTAAAAGGTAACTAGTAGGAGACAGATTGCAGAAAGTAAACTCGGAGGTCATGAAGGCTGCACTCCTAATCCATTTGTTTTTTCCTAGTACTACTGAAAGAAAACATTTTCGGAGTATGTAGACCTTCCTAGGACAGTACTTTTTGTTTCTTTTAAGATGGAGCCAAGTAAGTTTTAGTTCAAGCGAGACTTGTTAAATTATTTTCTTGTGAAAATTTCTAGTACTTGATTGCTGGATGCAAGATCCCTGTGTATTTTATTTCCAAAGGGGAAAAAAAAATAAGCAATTTTTCACTAGATTGCCTTTATGTTACCTCTGGTCTATAGACAATACTTTTTGTAAAGTGACATCTGTTGTGAACACAGTAAACCTCACATACACCAGATTAACCAATGCCACGATTGTATTGTGCTGATGCTTTCTGCAGCACATTCAGCTCTAGGCTGAAGCCCTACCAGCATCTGCCTTTCTTCTCACTCTCCTTGCAGAACCCAGGTGTTGCTGCTCTGGCACCAGCAGGACAGTCCTCCTCTTGGCTCCCTGTCAGTGGTGTTCCTCCCACCATCTGTCAGCGGATAATCTTTCCACTGGGTGGGATCAGTAAATCATGGATGGCAGTGAATGGAAGGAGCATACTTCCATCTCTTGCACAGGATGAAACATGAAGGAGAGATCTTCCTTCCCTCTGTTCATCTTGTGCTTTCTATCTAGCTGTCATGTGAGAGGACTCCTGGCACTTTCCTGTTCTCATTTTCCTGAGTCCCACTGTCTCTGTGAGTTTAATGTTTTCTCAGTGCTTTTGTTATTTGGTAGTTCTTGACATCAACACAAGATTCAGCCATGGCCAGTCACTGCTCTTATGCACGCACCACAGCCTGTAAATAAAGGGAAAGTAGGCAAAGGGGAAAAACTAGTTCCTCTTTTTGGGCTCGGTGTAGTTTGCTATGTAGGCAGTGACTGTGTGCTTTTGGAAGACTTGTTGTAGTTCTAGATGCAGTGGTGACAATGGCGCCATTTTTGATACTCTGAAAGCCCGAAGACCTGCCTCAATATAGGAGATAAGGTTATACTGGAATTCTTTATATACTCATACAGCTGTGCATCTGAGCAGGCTGCTGTAATGTCAATTTCTGCATTGTGTCAGAGACTGCAGCACACAATAGTTTGCAGGGATAAAACTGCATTATGTTTATTAACTGAAGATATCACAGTCAGATTTGCCATTTAGAGTACTGTAACATACTGACCTTTACAGTAAGTCTCTGCATGATGTATAGAGGTCAAAGAAACTAGTATTATTTATACTAAGTGCTGGATATATTCCAAATTATGATTAAGGAAAGCACCTTTTGAAGCAGTGGACTTTAATTGCCAGGGTCTGAGGCTTCATGAATATGGAGAAAAAGTTAGGGCAAGTATTTCTGATAGAATGCAGCATGATATGCTCTTTGGCTTTTCAGGTAGATTTGTCTGCTTTTTCTGCATGGCCTCTTTTGTTGACATCTGGCAATTAATGTTTTATGATCTTTAAATGAAGGAAAAAAGTAATAGGAACTGATTATGTCCTGGAGTAACTCTTCTGTGAATCATAATTTATATGTTTCTAATTTCCTTGTTGTATTGTCTGTTAGGCTGAAATGTTTAGTGATAAATTCTGATTTAAACTTTAATCTGACGAGGAATTCTCAAGAAATTGATTGTGTGCGTATAAGACTTCAGGGTAGGCTGAAAGAATACTGGGGAGGGGCAGAGGATAAAATATATGACAGGATTCTCTGAAAGGAATTGATGTGGCGTATGATTCATTCCAGTAAGTGCCAAGCAGTTCTGAAATTCCCACCTTTGATTTACAAGGGCCTGAGTATGTCTGCAGTTTGTCTGGAGTAGAGGAGATCAATCCTGTTTCTTCTTCCAGTACGCTTGTTTGAACTTGTGCATTGTTCACAACAGTAAAAGCTGTTTGAAGAATGTAGTTTACTTTTTTTTTTTCCTTTTCATTATTATTAAATTTCTTTACCTCTCACTATTCTACAGTTTTTTATAAAGTCAACATTACATATCTTTCTGGTTTTACTGTTTGTATGGGATGTTTCTGAAGAGTCTTGATCTTCTTATCTATTAAAAAAACCAGAATAAATAGGGAAAAAAAAAACACAGAAGTTTTAGCATGAACTATTTAGCTGCTTCCAAGGGTTTTAATCTTTCCACGGTTTTATAACTTTCTAGTGCTCTTTGGATTACCTGCTTTGCAGTATGCCTCTTTCACTGAAGAAGAAATTGGCCTGAGTGCGTTTATTGTTCGTCTTACTGTGTACTAAATTAGTATTTAGTGTCAAGCACTGTGTGGTTAAAGTTCTACTTCGCTTTGTCAGTGAGTCAATTGTATTTCCACTACAGTGCTGGTTTTCATAGGTGTTGTTGACATAGTGATTTATGAACTTCCTGTTTTTAAATTTTATATACAGAGAACTCTGCCTGGATATGAGGTACTGAGGGGAAGAAGAGCATCACTCCTGGCTGCTCGCCTTGCCCGTTTGACTGTACATAATGGAGACCAAGGAAGAGAAAAAGGAAAGAAGACAAGGCTATTTTGCTCGGTAAGGTTACAGATTTTATTCCAGTGCTGATTAAAATACAAAACTCCTCACTGTGCCTTTTCACAAGGCTTAAAAATGTTTAAATTATGCTTTAAAATCAATCCAGGGCTGCATTATGCATCCAAAGAGTGCTTTTATTGCCATTCCTCAGTGCTGGAGTAACGATTTTGCTCCCTTGAGGTGGTGGAGTTGAATTGTAGTTGTTCCTTATAACAGAAAGCTATCCCTGGGTATTCAGTTGTAATGTGCATACAATTTGAGCTCCCACCATCCAGTTTTGGAGAGTATTTATAAAAATAAAAACATCTAAAACAAAATGTCTAAAACTAAAGCTTATTTGACTTCAGATAAAGGACAGATTTGGTATTACCTCATAGGAAAGGGTGAGCTAAGAAAGGCAGCATCATATAGTATCTAGCGACCCTAGGCTTCATCATCTGTATGAATACAAGCAATACTTATTCAGTCAGTATCTATTTTTTATCTTGTTATTTGGAGTTAATTATCGATGATAGGTGCGTAATTAACAATGATGGGTGGTTTTTAAGTGGTGATAATTTCCTGAAAACTCTTCTTCATTAATTTAGTATGTCTATAGTAATCTCTGAGCTTTGATGTACAATAATAACTAATGCTTGTTTACTGCTGTACGAATAGGAGGAGTGAGAAAACTAGTATAAAAACATCTTTGACTAAGGCATACTTTCTGCACCATTGAAATGAAAACCATGTATGCTCTCTATAACAAATAGTTGTTACTAAAACTTCTCTGAACCACCAGTCTAAGTGCATTTCAGATGCATGTTTGTCACGCTCGCTTCAAGTAGTAGTGTGGAGAAAAGTTGCAGCTCTGATTAACTGCTCTTCAGGTGGTGTGTAATGGTGGCTAAAGAGTGAAGGATTACAGTGAAGAACATCTGCTAACGTCAGGTAACTTGCTTTCCATTTGGAGAAGTGCAGTTATGTTGATGTCGAAATATTTTGATTTATGATGTTGAGAAATGAAATTAAATGTCAGCTATAGCAGAAGATACGTTGAATAAGGTAAAACATATCTGAAGAGGTTGCATAATGAATCAAGTCATTTCTTGCTGAAGAGGGTGTGATTTTCAAGAGTAAGGTGCTTTAGCATTGAAAAGAATGTTTTGAGTTTTCTAAATGCTGTCTGCTAAACAAACTGGAACTGCCACAAGAGGCTTTTAGCAAAGTCTTCCTTGACAATTTATTTAACTTGTTTTGCAGCTTTCCTGTGTTATTCTCCTTCCTGCTGCTATCTCTTCTAAATTTTCATGGAGCAGTTTGTACTAAGTGGGTAGAAAATCTTAAGCAAGGATCAAAAAGACCTGAAATCAGTTTTGAGTTCTACCACTTACCTGCAATGTAACTTTGGGGAGGTCCTCTTTTTTCCCTCCTGTTCTGCATCTTTGTCCTTTACATAGGTTATAGGCCATTAAATAAAGGTTCTGCTCGAAGCCAACCTGTGCATAATTTCTACAAGACCTCTAACACAGACCCTCAAATTACATTCTTATATAAATTTAAATAGAAACTTAAATAGATCAGAAGGCATTGTGCCCAGCTTACATTTGCATACATTGTCTATGGGTGCAGTCTAGAGCAGAAGCAGAACGGAATTTGCATGTCAGTGATTTTAATGTAGCGTGTTTCCTCTAGGAAGCAGGTGTCTGTAAAACATCTTCGTTTACATGATGTCCCATGTAAATGTCATGGGAGTGCATCATTAATAGGTGGCTAATACTGCCTTTAATACAAAAGCAGTTCTAACAAGGCAGTTAATTGTTTGTGTTTTTTTTGTTGCTGTTTTGTTTTTTAAGCTTTAGCTTTTACTTAATGTAGGCAAAAGTTCCAAATTTAGGTATGCCAATACTGGGCACCTAAGTAATTTCATCAGGTATATACTTCAGTGTTATTGTCAGTTTTGGTAGTTTGTTAGCTTAGAATCTGTGGACATCTGCTCTGTCCTTGTGTTTGAGCACACGAATTTAATAGTTCTGATCCTAGGTTCAGATTATTTTGCGTGCTACTTGAAATATCCTACTTTTACTACCAGTTTGAGCTTACATTTATTAAGCCAAGAGCAACCTTAGAGGATACAAAACACATGCATTCCTCTGCTTCCATTTCTGCTTTCAATTTTTCTTCCCTTACCTCTTTTAAATTATTTTGTGAGCCTAGGAAAACAATAGTACTTTCAAAGTCTAAATATATGTACAATAAATGTTCTTACAGGGAGGACTGCCTGTCTTTGATCTTGATCCTGTTGTTATCTGCCTAAGAGCAGTTCTTCATGGGAGAATAGGCCAGTGCTTAACAAAGCAGAGAATGGAAAACATTAGACATTTTGTTGTTGAAAGGAAAAAGTGTGTTCTGTGTCAAGAGGTTGAGGGAAAGGGCTCTGCACCACCATGGGTTGAGGAAAGGGATTCTTCTTATATACTGCTTAGAAAGGAGAATACTCATATGCAGTGCTGCTGAAGTAAAATATTTTTACAGTAAACTTATGGGCTATGTTCATGAAGCTATACAGATTTAAGTAGGAAACTTTGCTCACTGATATGGAAGGAAACATGATATTAACAAGGACAAAAGCATTAGCTAGACAATGGGGGATGATTGTATCTTCTGGAATTTTACTTTAAACCAATGTAAATCTTTCTCTTAAGCCGTGGCTACCTGAAATCTGAGTTCTCTGATGGCAGAGCAAGGTAGTGTGTGAGTCTGAATAGCAGAACAGGCACCTAGCCTCTCTGCCCTGCCAGCACCTCAAGGGGCCTGACTTCCTATCAGAAGGCAGCTTTTGGTCTTCAAGCTGGTGTAGCATTAACTCTTCCAAGAAAGCTGTTGACTGGGGTAATGGTCAGTGTCTTGATGGATTAAACTAACAAGTGTTGGAAAGGTTCAACTTGAGAACTCCACAATATATGATGTGGTTAGTGTAGCAGTGGTAATGTGCTGACAAACAATCTCCTAGATTGCTAGAAGGGAAGCGAGATGAACATGAAGTAACTGTCTGCATCCCTCTCCCCTCAGTTCAGTGCTTCGGTTAAGTTTGTTTAAACATCAGTCCTTTGAAATAGTTAAGCTTCCTTTATAGAAGAGATCTTTGCAGCCATTGTATCTTTTCTCTACAGATCTTCATGCTGTCAGTGCTTCAATATTTCCCTGCAGTCAAACAACAGTTCTTAGAGGTCTCCACCTCTCCTCCAGGAAAGTGATGCTGTAATAAAGCCCTCAGCATTCTTTTTTTTTTTTTTCTGCTTACCATTTATGTGTTGTTTGTTGTGGTAGAGGCCTTACATTTTTTGCCATATTTTTTGGCAAGAAATAAAGCAAGTAACTTTTCAAACAGAAGTCTTTGCAAAACTTTTTAAAGACCAATTTAGATTCCTTATGCAGATAAGATGTTACAGCTCGTAGGAGTTAAACAGGCAAGAAGTTGAAATATGAGAGTATCATGCAAGCATAAATTTATCTTATGCAATGGGTGCTTATTTGAGACTGCTACTCCTACTGAAAGACCATTCTCTGTAGTTTGATGAAATAAGAAAGAAGACTTAACTTGTTTTCGGGCTCTTCTATTTTCTTCTGTGCCGTTAGCTTCTAAATAGACCAATGTTTTTACAGCTCTTGCAAAGAACTCTGTCTCCTCTTATGCCAAAGGCTTTCCTGGTATTCAGGCAGACAGAAAATAAATGGTACAATGTAATACGGGTCTGCAATGGCACATTTGTATGTATTAAGTCCCTGCACTGCTGTTGCTTGTCTGTGACGCTTGTTTCTTTTAACTGTAATTATGTGCCCTTGAACCTTGATAGAGCTTGCAGTTCTCTTCTGTGCCTGCTTCTCTTGTGTCTTCTCCATTTGCTCTTACAAAATGGAGAACCTCTGTTTTTCCCTGCCTACTTTGTGGGGTTAAGGTCAGAAGTACATAATTTCATCTGTAGGATGCACACGTAGGTGATTTGGGAATTATATTATTTAACAGTCTAAATAAAGTATGTAAGTTAGAAACTGACAGTGATATGAGTACTTTAATTTCGGGTAATCCATATTTTGTTGTGGTGAGGTACAGTCTGAAAGCAGTAAGTTTAACAAAGTATGTGTTACAGTAGCAGAGCTAGAAGGGCTATGGTGTCATACCTTCTGAAAGGCAGTATTACCATTAGTACAAAAAAACAGAGCAGACTTCCCTTCCTACCTCCCCCCCCCCACCAACTTTGTATCCCTTGATATATTCATTATCACTGTTGCCTATAAAAACGTAGTTCTGTTTCTGTCAGGAACAGTTTTTTAAGACAAATTTAAAATGAAAAACTAGTAAAAATGTAACTTAATTTTAGAAAGAAATGACCGAAATTGGAATTGTAGGAGTTGGAAGGAACCTTTGGAGGTCCTCTAGTCCTACCTCTCAACTCAGGCAGTTTGATGTAAGTGACACACCACGTGGACAGAATTGCGTTAAGTTGATAAACTGCAAGACTGAATGTACAGTTTAAGGCTAGAGTTGCTTTGCACTTGCTGCTCTGTGTTAACGATGGATTTGGATAAGAAGTTCCGGAAGATGACAAATCATGAGGAAAGCACTTGAGATGCTTTCTAAGTTATGTGCAACAGGGTTGATTTTCTTAGTTTTAAGTTTTCTAAATTTCTTAGCCGTTCTTGCTGTGAGTTAGCATTTTTCTGTACCTTGTGTGATTTGTCATCACTGTGTCAAGGAGCTCTCAACTACTTTTTTATCAGAGAACAACAAATAAATGGTTTATTTGGGGGGAAAAAAGTGTGTGCTTTTGTTTGAGTTTACACTTCCCTTGTTAGCATCATTCTGTACAAAAAACAAACAAAAGCCCCCCAAAAATCAACCGTGTAAATATCTGAGACGTTCTCCAAAGCCCATCTGAGTAAGCAGGGATTCCATTTATCTCTAGGTATCTAGTACTCAGTCAGAGCCTGAAGGTACTCATACAACCTGATATTCATCTCACGTTGCCTTATGATGTGAGAATATGTAAGAAAAAGAATGAAGCTCACGACACTTAAATTTCATTTAGATTCTTGACTTAGATACCTAAATTTGAATCGTGCAAGTTAAGATTTGTACTTTAAAAGCAAGGTTTACAAAGATTATAAATGTCATGTTTACAACCTAACCTGAGCTGAACTTCATTGTTCATTGCAGTAGGAATCACTATTGCATTGCTGCTGAGTTTTAAAGAGCTTGAGTTTAGAGGGATGAGCTGGAGAAGAAATTGCTTATGTTCATGATTTTCTTGTTCGCCAGACTTATGTCCACACGGCACTCTTCAAATGCTGGGTGCTCCTCAGATTGCTATATTGCCTGCAATTGTGCCCTTGCAGTTCTTGTTTCCTTGAGCCAAAGTGATGCTGTTTATTCAGGTTTCCCTTTGCACCCATGGTTTATTTTTAGCTTTTAGAAGGAAAAGTTTCCACACATTGTTCTTAAAACAAAACATCGTGGAGATTTATCTCGGGTGTGAAGAATATTCAAGTCAAGATCATGGACATATTTATTTATTTATTTACTTGAGGAAACAATGCTTAATTTCAGCTCATCTGTCTAGTGGAAATTTCTTAACTTTGATTCCAGATGTACAAATGTTTCTTCATAATCCTTTTACTGAAATTAAAAACGGTATTGCATTTTACACCCATTGTTTTGTCCGTTGAAGAAACATGCTTTTGAAGAAAAGCTGAAGATATCCCCCGTTCACATTTGGAGGTGCAAGCATATTATTTACCCTGTTGTTTAGAAGCGTATGTGTGGGATAGTTGAATTGATGTGTTGGCTGCTGGGAGAAGCCATAAAAATAGTTTTCTGAAACATACGGTATTGCACCGTTTTCCCTTGCTTAGAATGGAGGGATTTCAATGTTCTTAGCAAACTTTCTGCCTGCTTCTGTCTATTAGCATTTCATCAGTCTTTTGTGACTGCTGTAGCTTTCAGATGTTAAAGAATGTCTAGAATTCCATGCACATCAGCATGAAAAGACATTGAATACAGGTTTTCTGGGAGAGTGGTGAGATCCCTTTGATGCTTGAGAGACATTTGCTGCTCATATACTTCTTATTGCGTATATAAAAGTACATGGAAGTCTTTATCGTAGGTATAAACCTGAAACAATGAGAAACAGGAAGATTATTATCACATTCCACAACATACTTCAGAAAAGGTACAATTTGCAGGGGAAGAATATGTTGGATACCTGCTTAGCATCAGAAATGTTTTCTTCCTTCATGTTGCTGCTGTTTTCTGAACTTTGAGGTTTTTATATCGGCAGTCTTGTAACTCTGCATTGCAGAATGAGAGTCAGTGGAAAAACAGCCTTAATTATTGCCGTCTACTTAGCCTGTGAATCACAGAACTATTCTCTATTTGAGTTCTTCCTCTGGGAAGTTTAAACAACACAGTGGTTTGTGCAGTCTTGGTTCCTTTCAATCCTTTTGTCCTCAAGGGTAATAGAGTCATCTGTGATCAAAGAAAGGGGTTTTTTTGGCTAACAGAGGTTAGAGAAAGTATCTATTGTGACTCTGAAATGTTTCTTCTGGGTTTTTCAAAACTTTCCAATACCAGAAGTGCTATTTATAGAGATGCAAAGCTTGTTTAAGACTTGTGTAGTTTATCTCTTACCCTTTCTGCATATGATTTGAAACTGGGGAATAGTGTGTGTTCTGTATAAGGACTTTGTGTATTCTTTTTTTGTTGTTCTGTTTGTTTGTTTGTTTTTCTTTTAGGAAAGAGAAGAAAGGGAGGTATTCTGCAATATAGGCCTCAAGGAAATGTGAACATCATGAATAAGAGAGATTGTATTTATTTAATCTTAAGGCATGCTTTCTTGTGAAAATTCTGAAACTGTTGCTGTAGGATCTGTACAAAGTTAATTTTTTAGGCAGCAGGTATTCGATGTCCTTATATTTGCTTTTCCCAAGAGGACTTTCGGGTGATTCTTACCAGCCTTTACAAAGAAACTATTAAGAAAAAAAACCCCACAAAACTATTTAAAAGCAGAAACTGATTTAGTCTCCTTTTTTAGAACATAAGTGGTTATGTGATAGATCTTTTGATGTAGGAGTCTGTACAGTTTTGATAAGAATTGCTATTCATGTAGTCATAGTGTATTTTGTCTTTCTCTCCTCCCCTTCCGTAATTGTCTGCAGTGCATGGAGGGCATGTGGGAAGCCTCAGGCACCTTCCCTTTTTGCTCTTGGACAGATTTAAGGAGGTAGCATCCTAAAGGCTTTAAAAATACGGTAGTCCTCTAAGTAGCTGAGATTGAGGCTTTTTACTTGTGTCTGTAAGAGACTGATATAATTACCTGTCTATACTGTATTGTTTCTATAGTGTCTACATAAACGGTCTTGTCCTGTCAGCTCTGAGAAGGTTATTCTCTTCTGCTCTTAGGACCTACTGTGTACAATTCTCCTTAATCCCAGTGACTAAGCCTGTCTGAAAGCTGGTAGAATTCTAGTGCTGATACCTGGCAGATCTTTAGTTCCACCGTCACCATAAACCCATAGTGAGCTCAGGCGGCCACTGGAAGAAGTGATCCCATACAACCTTCTGGTTTTCCTGGGTCTCCTTGCACCATTTGGGAGCTGCTGGCAAGTGAGGGCCCCTTCCAGGAGAAGCCACACTGCTCCTGGCACAGAGGCACACAGCTAAGGGGGTCCGTGGTGGTATATATTTTTCTTGGTGGTGCTTTTAATCATCTCTTGCTTGTGCTGAAGGAAATCCCAGCTTGTGATGGCAGCCCTGATGAGCTGTCATGCTCGGTGCCAGGTGGCAGGTGGGATGTAGAGTATTTTGAGAAGAATTAGAGTCAGCATCTTGAGATATGTCAGAATTTCCTTGGATTGTGTTTTTAGTGAAATGATACCTGCAGGGGTCTGCATTTCAACAGAGGCAGGTTCCTGATGGCTATAGGTTCTCCGTGGTTCCAGGCTAGTGTGTTCCCATGCCCTCAGGATTAAGCCAGCCTGCAGGCTGAATTCAGAAGGGATTATGTGAGGTAGATTGTCAGTGTAGGTTTGTGGGTTTTTTTTCTGTCTTACACTCCAGTCTAGGCAGGGACTGATTCCTGGGATCATCTGAAGTTTAAGCATATCTGTTAACTGTACTTTAAGTCTCGAATGTTCTACTGCTGAGGTCTGTGGGGTTTTTTTTGTTGTTGTTCTTTTGTGTAGGAGAAAATCTCATGGAGGGCAACAGAATTGGTTAGGAATTTGATAGGAGGGAGAGAACTACCCTGATGCTTGAAAACTTTTGTAATGCAAATGAGCCATAAATCAGCTAGCTAACTGATCTTCAAAAATGACATCTCTGAAACAAAATTTCTGCGTACCCAGGATCTGAGTTGGAAAGACAAAGGTTTCCCCTGGAGCTCAGTGTTTGCTGTGAGAACTGCTTCCTGCAGCATTCATTTTAGACGTGCTGACAAACCCCCTTGGGTTTCTTGTCTCTTTGGGTTGTTGTTTTTTTTTCAATCTTGAGTGTCTTAAACTGTAGATGATGACTCTAGTCAGATGAAGCGTTGCATTTCAACCATTTTATGCATATGAAGAGTCGTACTGTTAGGTTTACAGGACAGTGGAAGTCGCTTGTAGGAACAGAGCTAAAGGCAGGTTGGTGGGATTGTGTCCTTCCAGGAAGTTCCTGTTGCCACCTGAGAAGGGATGGGGCAAAGTGGGGATGGAAGTGGGACATTACAAAGCACCCAGCTTACCTGGTTCCTGCCAACCCTTTCTTCTATAAGGCCATTGTCCTTGAAGACAGTGGAAGTGAAGATAGCTGGTCTTCTTGCTCTCTGGGGTGGAGGTGGCACTTGATTCTGTACCTTACCCCCACCCAGTGGCCTCGCTGTGGCCTGGGTGTGTATGGCTATCATTTTCACTTATGAAAAATCCATTGTAAGAAACAATATTATTAAAGCTGTAAATTCCCTTTTTTCCCCACCTATTATCTGAATATTTTTCTGAACTTTAATCCATATGTCAGGATCTACCATATACTTGCACATTTCCTCTCCTGTGCTGAGTGTTGATTGGAACTCTTTTCAGGAAGCCTGTTAAACTGCTCAACTTGTTCAATAGGTTGCAAGTTGTTTGGGAACAAAGATTGCAGACATAGAACTGAGATACACAGTGGGTTAGTTGAGATGTGTTTTTAATAACTAATCTGAAATACTATAAATAGAACATTTCTCACTGTTTCACAGTGCTTCTTGCTGTAAATTTATTCCTGGACAGAGGAATTCACAACCTGTTTGTAAGCATACGCATGGCATCTTTTATGAACTCCAGATGTGTTTAACGGAATCCCTAAGGAATATATGGTAACACTTAGGTAATTCCAATCATGGCAGTTATACCATACTGAAATCCTTGACATATAGATGGTAATTTCTGAAGTAATACTATGAAATAAAAGCAAAAACTAATACAAAGACTGATGCTTTAAAATCTCAGCTGACTCCCTCTTTGAAACATCCCTCTTAGGGTGATCTAAATGAAGAAGTAATAAAAATTTTTGCCTATACTTTGGTTATTTTCTGATCTTACCTTGCTGGCAGTATCAACCAGGTGACTTCATTCGGCAGGTTGAGTTGGTTACTCAGCAATAAAATCCGCTCTGAGAAGTGTTTTCTTCTCTTCCCCACTGATACTGCAAAAGCAGTGTTACAGTTTTTCTTGCACTGTACCACAGTGAAAGCTATACTTCTCAGCTCTCACAGCACAAATGGAGCTTTCTCATCATCAAAGTGCTTCTTCTGGATGAGTGGGAAGAAGTCACTATATCTATATCAGTATTCCTGCCCAGAACTTGGCTGGACATCACGTAGAGTGTGTTTGGTTTAGTTTCTGGTGGCTTCTTTTTGCTGATCTCTGGCTGATACTGCAACAGCAAGGCTCTCATTTGATAAGCCCTGCAGTCTGGGCAGAGCACCGGTAAACTGGCACTGCTGCTTCAGGGGGCAGCCTCGTCTCCTCTTTTGGACTTTTCCTTTGGGTGTTGATACAGATTTTAGCACAACCATGTGGGATATGATGGGGATGTGTGTGTGGGGGGGGTTGTTATGAGTTTTGAGAAGTTAGTTATGTACTGGCATTTCTGGAATGTTATTTTTTTTTACTTAGGTAATTTCTCAGATCTAGTCCCCATGGAGTTGGAACAGACATTTGTGTGTGAGAATGAGGACAGCTCTCGGGGACAGGAATAATGATGGACCGACAGGGAGGCTCCTTCCTTGGCTGACAGAAGTAGCTTAACATCTTTCTTGAGCTGAATATCCTTTTCCTTGAACTGTATGGTGCCCATCCTGAAGCACAGGAGCTTGCTGTGCATTGTACTGTGTATCAGTACACTTGCTGTGCTTTATTGCTTACAGCGGCTGGTTGTGGATACTTAAAAATGAACATTTAGAGGGCAAAAAATCTCAGTGACGTGTGTGCATGCAGTGTGCACGAATGTGCCCATGAGTATACAAGCTTCTAACAGTCTGTGATAATAGGTACATACTGAGGAAAAGGCTGTATCCCTATTACTGTGTTCTTATCCCCTCACAGACCTTGCCATGATGAATTGTCACAATTGCTTTTTGTACCTGTTTATGTCTCAAGCTAACACAGTGTGTCTAAACTATTAATTTTTAGCTGCTTTTCGCTTTATATGACAGTACTACTTGAAGCAATTTAACTTGATGCTCTCAGTGCTTGCTGTTTATATAAAATGCTAAAATAACATACTAAGTTTTTCTTCCTGAGTTGAGTTCTAGTTACGTTATTGTGACATTGTATGTGTTGCATTAGAATTCTTTCCTGTGGATTTTGCTTTAAGTGATCATTGATTTTCGTTTACTGTTTACTGCTTCATGGTAAGTGTCTATTGCTACTGTAGTCACTGAGCTTTAAATTTGACTTTTCAGTCCATTTAATCAAAACTAAAACTAGCTTTATATGTTCAGGGAAGTTTAGCGCTTACTTGATCTGATAAAATGGATGAATAGTGATGATTATATTGAACAGCACACATCCTGATAAGTCCCCTTGTATCCTGTCTTCCTCTTTCTTGTTTTGTGACATTTTCAATTTTTGTACTTTATTTCCCTGTTTTAGTTAGTTATTACTTTCAAAGGGACTTTCTTTTTGTCTCATGGAAGTTGAGTATATTCAAGTGTTTAACTGAAGTGGGGAGGGAGGAGTTTATCTAAGTTTTGAGGAGAAATTGAAATGTGTTTTAACCAGCTTTATTGCCACATGCTTGTACTCATAAAACTGTTGTGATTATTTGATATTGTGTGACTTTCCTGTGTAGAGACTGTGCATCTTCCCCTGAAATATCATAGAATCCTTAGAGTTGGGCAGGACGGACAGGACCTTTGAATGTCATCTAGTCCAACTCCCCTGCAATGAACAGGAACATCACAGTTAGATCAGGTTGCCCATGGGCTGGTGCAGCGTTGCCTTGAAAGTCTCCAGGGTTGGGGCATCAACCACATCACTGGTCAACCTGTTTCAGTGCCTCAACCTATTACCCTCACTGTAAAAGACTTTTCCTTATGTCCAACCTAAATCTATCCTCTTTAAGCCTGTAACCATTTCCCCTTGTTCTATCACCACAGACTTTGCTTAAGTCTGTCCCCTTCCTTCCTGTAGGTCCCCTTTAGAAATCGAAAGAATATACAGTTTCAGCCACGTAACTATATCTATGGGCTTTTTGTTGGTTTTGTTTTTTTTTCTTTTGCAGTTCCAACAGGTGTGTCACTGGAAGCAGTAGCTCAGCAAAATGGCAGTGAATGCAAGGAGGGGCTGGAGCTGTGAGCACCAGCTGGAGGGCACAAGTTGGGGCTGTTCCTTCTTGGCAGGGAGTTTGAATAGAGAGAAAGTTTTGTCTTGCTAAGTCACTGTGGGAGGAATTTGTTGCATGTGCAGGAGCAGTTGGGGATGATTAATGTGCACCATGGTAAGAGAAGTGTCTAGCATTGTTAGAAAGGGAGAAGAGTAAGAATAGGATGGGGTTATGGTAAGTGTCAAGTTGGTGTTTGTGGCAAGATAGATTTGTGGTGTGGATTTAATTGAACGAGCTGGTTTAATGCATTTAAGGCAAACTTAAAAGAGTAACTCTTAAGGGAGAGATTTCTTGATTTTTATTTTTACCTTCTGCCTAAAGCTGTTCTACCAGAGCCTGCAGTAACTGAGGTTATAAAAGAAGGAATTAAATAGATGTTTAAATCAAACTAAAACAGCTTTCAAAAATTCTTTCCCTATGGAAAGGATTTCATGAAATTGTTGTCATGGTAATGGAGTGCTGAATACATCGTAACCTCTTTTGCTAAATAAACAGAAAGATGGGGGTACTTTGTGCCTTTGAAAGTGGAGTTTATTAAGCTGTGTGGGAACATTTTGTTCCTAAATTTAAAAAAAAAAAAAAAAGGAAATTTTCTGAGAGCTCAAAACTTTCTCAGGTTTTATCCTGGGAAACTGTGATTTCCTCCCCCGGAAATTAACATAAGAGAGCTTAAATAGGTTATTTAAAATTCTCTGGTATCCAACAGAAGACTTGGAAAGAAGTAATGCATTTTCATTTAATCCAATAACTTTTTTTTTTATCTGAAGGTACAGCCTTTTTAAATTCCAGTGCAGCATGGCTACAAATCTGCATTACAGATAATGAAACAGAGGTTGAGATCTTTTATTGCTATTGCATGTTGACAGCAGTATCGGGAAGGAAGCGGACATACCCGAACTGTCAGTGCAGCACATTACTCTTTGAAGCATAGTACCTTTTTTGATCATTGCTGCTGGCTGACCATGTGTGAAATACAGAGCTGGTGTCTGTTGTAAATTAGTAACTGCAGTTTCAGTGAGAGTGGAAATTTCCAGCTTTGACCTGTGCTACTAATATCAGAGGTTTCTGTGGTTGCAGTATATGTTGTTGTTTTGGAGAGCTGGCAGAGTTTAACCAGTGTGGGCACTTCTTGGTGTATTGCACCCATACGTGTTGTCCTTGATAGCTTTTTCAAAAAGAGTTAATTTTATCATACTTTTTTTCCCCTCCAGTTAATTACTGAAATCTAATATAAAAAACAGTGCCTTCCCTTATTTTTGCCTTAATAATCTGTTTCAATAGTAAACGTACAGAATTGATAATTTCCAGAGCAGGGTGGATAGCAGACTGAAACAGCACACCTAGAGCATGCTTTCTTGCAGGGTGGCTGTTACTTATGAGATTGCTCACCAAGGGTGATCTGTCCTCACTGTGATTGTAGAGCAAAGGAAACTTCATTGATGAAGTCAGGTGAAGGCATTATGGTCTGGCGAGCAGGCCTTTCTTGGCTCTGAAAGAAGTCATGATTTGCTTTGCCCAAGTTTATTAGTCATGTTCCATCAAATTGGATGAAAGTGCAGCTGTGCTGTAAGGTTTCTGAATTTCAACACAATGAATGTGATTTATTTAGCTGTTTGTGTTCTGCAGGATGTTGTGCTGATTGTACATCAGATACCAAGGTGTATTTTAGAGGATGCACATTGTAGAAAGCTTCCCAAGGGAAAACTGTCGGCTTTAAGAAGTCACAAAGATTTCTTCTACCTTTCCCCTTCCCCCCCTCCATTTTTTTTAATTTTTTTTTTTAACTATGTATTTGTTTGAGGGTCACTTTGATAAATGCTTTCATTTCCAAATGGAGTTACTTGTGCTTTATGGTCTTAGCATCTAATACATCTTAAAAATCAAGCTTAGTCTTTTTATCCTGGGATGTTTTTAGAACATAATACAAACCTAGTGTTGAATGAAACCAAATGCATTCTCTAGAAGAGAAATTGTTACTGTCAGATTTTATTTTTTTGCTATCAGGTATGTATTGCTTTCTTGATGCTCATATTCTTCTAATGAAGTTTTTACAGGTAGCATCACCTTTCTTTTGTCTGGACTGTTTTCTTTTTACACTAACCACACATCTTGTGTGTGTTATGGAAAAATCTAGCTACTTTATTAAAAAATATTTATCTGTTTTCTGTTTATAGGCAGTTAAATAGACTTGAATCTGGAAGATTAACTAGGTTATTTCTTGAAATATTTCCTGGTTCTTTTCCTGTTAGTCAGTCCCCAGATTCTCTACAACCTCATTACCAGATAATTTAAGGAAGCAGTGCTGACATTGTATTTTAACCTGCATACTCTGAGATTACGCTCCTTTCACATCCTTTAATCCATATTAAATGGTGCCAGAAATCTCTGCAGCCAGCTCTCAGTGTCTTCAGAACTAGTTTTTATGGGATTTCATAGTAAGGCTCCCATGCCATCTGTTATTCATGTTAACGGACTTCAAACTCTGACTGGAAAGCTTAGTGTTTGGACAAACTCAGAAAATACTTTGAGGAGCAGTAAAAGGATGCCTCTGTAAATCCTGAAGACATGTTTTGCCTGTCAGAACCAGTTCTCCTGAGAAACTTCATCTGGTGTCTAAATTACATTTCAAATGTGTAAGACTTTCTGAAGAAACAGGCATGTTTTTGCAGATAAGTCGTTTGTGTCTCCGAGCCTCCCTTTTTCTCTTTCCCTCTTCCTTCCCTTTACAAGTTTCCCAGTGAAACACAATATATCCCTTGACAGGGACATTGGAAAATTGACATCTGCAGTAATATCTATCTGCTTACTGAAAAACATGCATATTGTTTTGTTTGTAAAGCTGTTTTAACTGTAAAACCTGACGTTGTAATCAAACTGATTTTAAGTATTTGGCTTTCAGCTCAGTTTTTACTCCCGTGATATAGAATAAAATGGTTCAGTTGGGGGACCTTCAGAGATCAATGAGTTCCAACTGTTTAACCTCCTTAGGGCTAACCAAAAGTTACACTATGTTATTGAGGGCATTGTCCGAATTCCTCTTGAGCACTGACAGGCATGGGCATCGTACAGATCTCTGGGAAGCATGTTCCGCTGTTAGACCCTCATGGTAAGGAAGTGTTTCTAGTGCCCATTCAGCCTTCCTCTGGTGCACTCTGGTGTTTTTCCTTCCCTACCATAGGTAACCAGGACCAGAGTCCAGTGCCTCCCTCTGCTTCCCCTCCTCAGGGATCTGCAGGGAGCAGTGAGGTTGCCTCTCGGCCTCCTCTTCTCCATGCTGGGCAGCCTAAGTGTTCTTGGCCTCTTCTCACAGGACACTGAATTTTAGTTAGATTCAGAGAGCTGACCTTCAGAATGGAACAAGACCACTAGAAAACTCCCAAAGCAGTTGAAAAAGGAAATAGAAAAATCAAGTTAAGAATGTCAATTGTCAAGCTGTTTGCCAGGAAGGGTGGGAAACAGCAGAGCTGGAAGGAGCAGATAAGACCTTCAGTTTCTAGCTTGTTCAAGAGATAAGTTTGAAACCTTAGCGTGAGCAGAAGGAGGGACAAGCAGCTTGCTTGTTTTGCTTCACTGGGATATTTTAGTCAAGATCTTTCAAGAATGAGTTAAGTGTGTGGGGGTGTAATTTTGGCCAGACTTTATAGAGACCTTTAAAAGCAGCATCTTCTAAGTGCAGAGCATTCCTCAAATGGAGTTGCAGTAACTCCAGCTACTGTGATGAGCATCATGGGTACTTAGTCTTCGAATATTATTTCTTCTAAAGACAAGGTTATCTGTTTGAAAGCTGGGTGGTTGCCTCAGAACAGAGAATTGGGCAGAAGTAGTCTAGGCATTACTGGAAAGTGTGATTTGTGTCCTGAGGACAGAGTAGGAATTAGGGAGCACGCAGATCATTAATTGAGGAGTGTGCTGGTGGCTTTGCCTATTCACAGCTACTGTAGGTTTTGTGATAAGCTCTTGGTGAGCTGTGCAGCCTGGGAGTTAGGCAAGGTTAAACACTGCAATGAGGAGCATTAGTTGATGACATTACCATTTGTCAAACTTGACTTGTTTCTGTTTTCCTCTTCCCTCTCACTAATGGACTAAGGCTTTTTTAGCTCCTTTTTCATCAAGTTGCCTAGGGCAACTTTGAAAACACTAGTTCAAGTAAGTGTGCTTTAAGAGAAGTATTGATGGAAACTAGTAGCATTGTCATGAGAACTGTTGACCTCTAGAGAGGGTTGTGGGTATTTTCAAAAAAAGGGTTACATGTTTCCATTATAGCTGCTTTTTTGTTGGTTGCTTGATTTGAGATAATGCATTTGTGCTACACAAAACTTACTTAATGAGGTTGGAGATCAAAACACATTAGGAATGTGAAACAGAGTACTCTTATACAATGTGGATAGAAATAGAGCTGCTGCGGGGGCTTACCAGTTCCAGCCTGTTGAAGCTGATGATTTGGATGGCCTGTGACAGGCATATATGCAGGAAGGTCACTGTGTCACTAGAGTAAAAAGTCAGGGGTGTCTCATTTACAGGTCTGGAGCCAAGTTCAACCACAAAGTAACGTTATGCCATTTTAGTGGAGCAGGCTGCTTTACGAAGATACTTAGCAGGGCTAAATATAGGTATCGCATGTGCAATGTGATTGTAGTGTTTTGCAGTTGTTACAGCAGCCTTTGATTGGGCTTGTGGCTTATTAGTCAAAAATATGCTTCTCTTGCATACTCAAATTTTCTCAAATCTAAACATCTAATGTTTAGATAAAATTTCTCAAATCTAAATATAAATGTTATATAGATGTATTCACATTTATCTTTTAGAAATATGTCTAAGTTGATTTTATATGTAGTCAAGAACTAGTCTATAAAGCTTTACACCTATCAAATCTATTTTGTTACCACAAATTGCCTTAATGAGTCAGTAGGTCTGAGTGAATGGGGAACCACTGCAGGAGCAGAACTCATCCTCACTGAATAGGCTGCGGAGTGGGGATGTGCTGCTGTGGTACCGTGGAAAGCACTTAAGAAGTATGCACATAGTGTGCAAAAGACAGAAGGCTTTTGTGAGACAATCTGTTGATTATATTTCACTGGAAAGTGTTGGTTACATGTGGTCTGAAAAACTGGCCTCTGTAGCCAAGAAGTGAATGTAGTAGAGAGAAGTATAATTAGATTCATTTTTATTCTGTGCAGTATATAAATGATTCTTGAACTAGTGGTACCTGGGGACAACTTTGGTGACTCTGACCCTTAGCCTATAAAGCGAGCTTTGAAAGGTAAAGCTGGTGACTTAGCAGAAAATGGTGTTAGGATTCCTGAAGCGTCTTTTTTACTTGGTCTGTTTCAAGGCTTATGCTAAA
Source organism: Odontophorus gujanensis (assembly GCA_013399175.1). NCBI lineage: Eukaryota > Metazoa > Chordata > Aves > Galliformes > Odontophoridae > Odontophorus > Odontophorus gujanensis. The sequence goes on from VXAB01005095.1 coordinate 34,072, forward strand.
AAGAAAATGTCCTTGTTGTTGTAGTGATAAGCTGACAGGTTTATAGGCAGGCTATTAACATTTTTCTCAGGAGAGCAAAAACATCTGGGAGGTGTTCCTGCACAAACATTTTGCGGCCACATCTGTCACTGCTGAACAAGCACTGGGTGATGCCTGGGGCACAAGGTGACTCAGGCTGTGCAAGAGCAGATGCAGGTTAACATGGGTAGATAACGTTGGACAAAATAGAAATAAATAACAAGTTTATATCAAAACAAATGGCTTTCTGTTATGCAGGAGCAGTTGACTGTGAAATTGTTGTGTTAGCTGTTGTATGATAATACATTAGGATCTGAGCTTTTGTTTTCAAGATGAAACTTAAGATAAAATATGGTTTAAAAATAAAACAACTTTTGGATGTTTCTGTTTGTTTTATTGGGAAGAGAAACAAGGGAAACAATAGTGAAAACATTTTTTGTTATTATTGTTCTTGAGAAGATAATCTCAAGGTGATGGATGATATGATGATTGAAGATATATATGCCTTAGGATAATGTTAGGTACTGATGAGAAATGTTTTTTAGAATTGTAAGGAATTCTGATTTTCAGTTAACTTTCAAAATCAAGAGAGAAAGTCAACTAACTTGTTTGTAGAAATTAGCAACATCTTTATGTTGTCTTTTCTCTTTATATATAGTTTGAAAAAGAAGAGGCAAGCCAAACAAAACACCGAGACCGTCTCTGCCAGTTCCCCCGGATCTCCTGTTTCCAAAACTCCAGCAGAGAAAGATGATGAAAGTAAAGTTATTTTGGAGCAAATCAGTTCCTCTGAAGACAACTGCAAATTAGCTGGGGAAAAGGAAAGTGTTCCAGACAAAGAAAAGAAAAAAAAAAAATACAATCAACTGAAAGACATCAGGCGCACAGAGCTTAAAAGATACTATAGTACTGGTGAGTTATGGTAACACTGTAGTGTTGTTTAAATGTGCTTGTTTCGATGGCTGGTTAATGCATTTTTCTGATATCTTTATAGGGTTTCCTTTAAGGGGTAATTGACTCTGCATATTCTTTCTGTAAAAATAATCTTATGTATTTCTGTACGTCCTCTAACTTTATTCTTCAATTTCTTTAAAAACAAACACAAAAAAACAACATCAAAAAAACATTTATTGTTTCTCTGTTCTAAAACACAGTGTTATAGGCAGCTGTTAATTTTTTTTTGCAATTCTTTTTTTTGTATTTTTCTTCTTTCTGAAATGGAAGTGGGTCTTTTTTTAATTTTTTTGGTAGGGTTATTTGTTTCATTAATGATGTATGCTATTTAAGACTTCAGTCCTAGTTCATACAGTTTTATCTGCTGAAGTGTGAACGAGCAAGGAAATAGACTACTTTAGTCTTTTGGCATTTTGTTTAAAATTATGTGCCTGAAAGTTTATCACGCTCACACCCTTCTGTGTAATCAGTGCCTCAGTTAATCAAGTGTACCTTTAAATACGTGTGTGTGTGTGTGTGTGTGTGTGTGTGTGTGTGTGCAGAATTCTGCCAAAACTAAGCATATGTGAGAAAAATCATGTACAGATGTGTTTGTGGTTCTGGATTGTAATTTGTTAAATACTCCTAAGCAGTTTTAGGTTTAACTTAGGAAATACTTCTCCTTTCAAATTCTGTCTTGGTGTTTTGAATGAACTCTTAGTTTAAGAGAAGTAGGTGTTTTTTGTGTTTGTGTGTCTGAAAGAAAGAAGACAACAGAAAATTGTAGATATCCTAAAAGCAGAATTCTTTCCTGCTCATGCAGTGTGAATGAGTAGTTGACTTCTGAGGATCTCTCTCTAGGAGAAGGAAGTGAATCAGCAGTAAAAATGCTGTTACGCATGGACTGACACGTGCAGACTGCATCTGTGCTTGCCTTTTATGAGGCAATTAGGCCTTCCCAAAAGGACAGTAAGTCTTGAAGTAACGTTTTCGAGCAAACACAAGAGTTTACAGCAATGTATCAATTAGGGCATAAATTTTGGCAGGTTTGAGTCTAATAAGATCAGTAATTTGGAAACTAAAAGAAAACTTGCTTTGCTTTATATCTTACGTTCTGGACACGCTGTTTTTGAAATGAAATAAGTAGGAGGAATTTTTCAGGAATGAATCTGTGAACTGTTCCTTTTCTGTTGGTATGTTAGTTTCAAAAACGTAACAAAGCTTCTAACACTGGCACACCAACATATAAACTCCTTCTGTATTGCTAACAAAGTGCTTCAGCTAAAAGCAACAATTCCTTGTTAGTTTGTTCAGATCTGTGTGAAGTAGCTGGGTTCCGTTTCTCTGGTGTTTCAGGACTTCTGTGAAGACCTTTTGCTCCAGTTGGTGCTTGCTGTGTAACAGTGAGGGATGACATGCCTCTAGCAAGGGTCCTTCTGAGCTGGGGAGGGAGAACAGGAAGCTCTGCAGATCTTGGCTGGTGATCCAGCAGTCAGTACGAGCTCAGGTTTTACTCCTGTTTGTTTTGTAAGCATTCTGATGTTCTGCATGGACTGATATTGTGACTCAGCACACCACTAGCTGTTGTGCAGATGTGCAAAGTTCTGCCGTGCTTTGAGAAATGCAAGGATTTAATTCTGTTGTTGAGATGAGCACAGACCAAACTGACAAAACACAGAGACTGCTCTGTTATTTCAGTGCCTGCTTTGTTGTTCCTAAATAAAGACTTTTCCCCAGCTGGAGCATCAAAATTGTGGAAGTGAAACCTTAGAAAGGGATGGAAGATTGTTGATTGTGAAATGAATGTAATAGCTTTGTGTTCCCTGTTCAAGTCTCAAAATGCAATAGTTTCACTTGAAACATTGTTTGCCACAGAATTAAGTCTGCATGTGTTACACCTATCTTCTTCCATTGCAGCTGTACCTGTTAAAGAGTTTGCAGTCACTGCAGCTCTCCTAACAGCTGCTGCCTTTGCTGCCCTGCTGTGCTGACTGAGCAGTTCCTGAGAACTCCCCTGAGTCCCACAGCAGCCTCTGTGAACTGGGCTTATTTAAGTAGTTAGCCTTCTCTTGTATGTGGATAATGACATAAAATGTCCATCTAGCTGAGCTGAGCTCTGCAGGAAGTGTGAATTCAGCAGGTCCCTGCTGGAAGATGTTAGCTGCTGTAGTGGTCAGAATCATAGAATCAACAAGGTTGGAAAAAAACTCCAAGATCATTCAGTCCAACTGTCCACCAATCACCAATATTTCCCACTAAAGCATGTCCCTCAGTACAGCATATAAATGTTTTTTGAGCGCCTCCAGGATCAGAGACTCCAGCACTTGGCTGGGCATCCCATTCCAGTGCCTCTTTTGGAGAAGTATTTCCTAACATTCTGTCTGAATCTCCCCCGGGGCTACTTGAAGCCATTCCCTCTAGTCCTGTTGCTAACCACATGGGAAAAGAGGCCGATCCCCAGCTCACTACAACCTCCCTTCAGTTAGTTGTAGAGAGTGTTAAGGGCTCCCCTGAGCCTCCTCTTAACCAAACTGTACAATACCAGTTCCTCAGCCACTCCACATAAGGCCTGTGCTCCAGACCTCTCACCAGATTCATTGTCCTCTGAATGTGCTCCAGAGTCTCAGTGTCTTTCTTGTAGTGTCGGTCTGTAAAGACTATTTTAGAAATGTTGATACACTTCCAAATGAAACTGCCTGAGAGAGATCATCATGCCATGTACATGTCTTATGTTATGGGTACATACACCTCATATTTTGCTTGTTTCTTTCACAAGATTTCTTTTCTGATTTGTCACTTTCCTGGTGTTTCAGAGATGCTCCAGCTCATACCTATGGTTAGCCATTTTTTCTGGGTGTCAGTGGTATATGGGCCAGTTCAGCCTAGTTCTGTGACTAATGGGGTTGGGGAACCAATGGACCCATGCCCTGGGAAAAAGGGTAAGGAGATGGGCCTTAAAAACAAAACAGCGGCAGTGATCTGATGAGAAATGCAAATTTACTTATTTTGTATCCTGATATCTTGTTAACACAATATAATACAATATAATTGGATTTGAGGCTGATAAATCAAATAAAATGAGAGAGTGTCCAAAACTGAAGGCCTTACTAGAGAGCACACACTGACAAGATGCACAGCAAAAAGAGGCACTCTCGGGACTTGTGTACAGTTTTTCTTCCCCTCTGAGTGGAAAATCGGAACACAAAGTCCTCTGGGATATGTAGTTNGTAAGGAGATGGGCCTTAAAAACAAAACAGCGGCAGTGATCTGATGAGAAATGCAAATTTACTTATTTTGTATCCTGATATCTTGTTAACACAATATAATACAATATAATTGGATTTGAGGCTGATAAATCAAATAAAATGAGAGAGTGTCCAAAACTGAAGGCCTTACTTCGAAGCTGCAGACTAGAGAGCACACACTGACAAGATGCACAGCAAAAAGAGGCACTCTCGGGACTTGTGTACAGTTTTTCTTCCCCTCTGAGTGGAAAATCGGAACACAAAGTCCTCTGGGATATGTAGTTCTTCTCATTTGAGAACAAGGTATCTAGAAATTCAGCAGTCCACAGCACTGGAGCATTAACTCTTTAACTTCCAGTGCCTTGCATTTTGTTATGATGTGAAATACAGTTAACAACAATCATAAAACCATAACACTGGGTTTGCTTTTTTGTTGTTGTTTTTGTTTGGTAACTGTTATTTTCCAGTTATCTAGCCTTGACCAGTCTAGAACTTTATAAGAACATCTGATATGGAACTTAGTATGTTTTCTAAATTCTTTCTGTGCTTTACCAAAACGCTGATTTTTTTCCTATTCAAAAGAAAAATGTATTGGGTGTAGCACCAGTCTTATAGATTCTCATCTGCAGGTTGATATAATGAGGCATATGTAATTTACTCTGTGGTTTAATGGAGATCCTACTGTAAGTTTCCTTGAGCCCAGCGAGGTTGTGTTTAATAGCGTAGGTGACTTTAGACCTCTGTCCTCTAAATAAATCTCCGTTTCATATTTTGCATGGTGATGGATGCTTCTTTCTTTATTTTTGATTGTGAAACAGGAAAGGAATATTACGTCTCACAGTAATTTGTTTCTCATATACCATGCCCCTTCCTTAGAAGCTTGTGAATATGTTTGCCTTTGTAAATGTCGATGTTAATGGTAGAAACCTCACTCAAATGCGATTCTGTTGATTAGATAAATCCCTCTTCTCTGGCAGGATAGCTGTAGTGCAGTTTCTGAAAGCTGCAGAGAACAGGAGGTGGTGGTACATCCCACCACACTTTGTAGAGAGAGAACATTTAGAAGATTTATTCTCTGAAGAGCTGTACAGCTAGTGAAGTGGCTTGGTGTGGTTGTGGCTGTAGCCAGTGGGTGGCATCACAGAGCCAAGGAGGAAGAGCAGCATCCTGCGGAAGGGAGTCTTCCCATCATCTCTCCCCAGCTTCTGGCATTGTGGTGGCACCATTACAGACAGACTAATGGTATCCAGTATTGATCATTTCTCTTGAGAAACTGCCAAATGGCTGAACAGTTGTCAGTTAGAGATTATTTCTTCTGTGTAACCTTATACTTTACTTCATTTGCACTTGTGTTGTTCTTCAGTGCCTCTATAATTTTACAACATATTTGTACCATCAGTCTCTAATGTCACACTATAAGATGTTGCTCTATAGATTTAGCCCTTGTTTTCATGCATTAAAACAGCACAGGCAACAATAGTACTCCTCTTTCTTTTCTGAGGACCAATGGAAGTTAAACTTTCTCCTTATTTCTGCTTCATCTCTTGACAATCCTCTTACTAACTTTGTTTTTATTCTTTTGCTATTATGCTGTAGTAATCTTCTAAGGGTTGTATTTGTTTGGCACAGTGCATTGTTTGCTTAGGCACTCTTGCTGATGTACCTTTTGCCCATGATGCTCTACCCTTTTTAAGATAGTGTCAGCGATGTGTTTCTGCAACTGCTTAGTTCAGGCATATTTCTGGGGGAAGCCAGTTTTGTTGGAAGGAACACTGTCAAAGCACCAGTTGAATTTCAGGATTCCAGTGCTACAGTAACAAGTAACAGCTTGAAAGCTGTGGTTCCTTATCGGTAGAGTGGAATCCACATCTCAGAAACAGAGCACTCAGGGGGACTGCTGTGAGACTAGAAAACTGGGGTTTGTGTTGAGAATTGTTAGAGCAGATGAAGGTGAGTGTTTGTGCATGGCCACTGAAGCGTGTGTGGGTGGCGGGGAGAGCAACCTTCTGAAAACAGACAGTGTGATAGTGGTGTAAATCAGGATTGAGTACAGCCTTCTGCATTTCATTCATATATTTACTCCATAGCAGTAGAACTTGCTTTTCTACCAGTTGTGCTGTGTATTCCCAGGTTCCATTGATTTTGCTTGAAATTGTAAGCAGTTGGCGTGTGTGAGGTCACCATTCAGGAATGCATCATGAAGAAGAACTTGGTTTAGTCTGTTTGCCTCACATCACACATTTCTTCAACAAAATAAAATCTAGCTCACTAGCTTATCATTCAGTCCTCCTATCATAAAGCCATCTTCTATTTTCATGTCCTATGCTGTCTCATTCAATACATGTGACTCAGTTCCTACAGTGTGTGGGAAATCACTGTAATAGAGCATGATCCTATTGCATCTCTGATTTTTGTCCAAAGCAGGTAAGAGTCCTAAATGCCATGACAAGAGTCTCAAGAGGGAAAAATAATATGTGCCTGTGTTATGAGGCAGCATAGCGTATGTTGAGCAAGAGGTGTCAAAGCAGAGTCCAAAAGCTTACGGTAGATTCTTCTATGATTTGTCCTTCCTCGCATGACTCAGGCAAGGGTGATATAGGAGCAGCATGGCACACGTGCAGTTACAGAACTTCTGAACCCTCTAGATGGCTGGCCAAGAGCAGATGTTAATTAATAAAACAAAGAGGATGTAGCAATTTTCATCATTTGTAAATGTGGTGAAATTTACTTTGGCACCAGATCAACAGAAGCAGCTCCCCTGGTACCAGCTGTACTTAATGTCACTTTCAGCTGTTTGCAATGCAGTGAAAGTCATTTTACAGTTTAAATTATTAAAAAGGTGGGACACTCACTGAACCCACTTTGCACAATGGTTTCTAATCATTAGGCTATTTGTTAAGTAGGCTTAATCTGAAGTAGAATTTTCAGTGTATGTTGAATTAGAGCTTAGCACTTTATTTTAATGAGGCCTGATTTTTGTCTTCTATACCTGCAGTGATTATGCTACAATAGAATACAGCTGAGAACTTAAGATGATAATTGTAGAAAGATAGAATGTATTAAAAAAATAAAAAAGTATTGAAGTTTTTACTGATAGTTTACCAACTCTGACCAGCACTAATCTCTGGAGACTTGATTTTGTCACATCTGTTTATGTTGTGAAGTGCCTTGTGTTGCTGTAGGGTTAACAGTATGAATAACGCCGAATAGTATGGTAGCCAAGATATCGTACAGATGGTATAGTTAAAAAGATTATTATGATGGAAAGAAACAATCAAAATAAAGGAAAATGCTCACCCACGTCCTAGGCTTATGATAGGAAACTCCAAAGGAGCAATCTCCAACAAGAGATCCTTCCCCAGTGGTGGTCAGCCCTTAAATGGGGTCTGGGAGAGGTAGAGCCAGACTCCAGCCCTTCTGGTCACACAGGTGAGTTACCTTCACCTGTGCTTCTGTGGCTGACGCAGTGCTGGCCTCATGAGATCAATCAGTGGTTCAGGCCATGATTCAACTGATCCCATACAGTTGCATTTAGTGTAAATGATGTAAAGAGGGGTGGGAAGGGGAAAAAAAATCTTCCAAAATTGAGATCTCAAATACAATTGAAGCAGCAGAGGAAAAAAAAAAATATTTGGTTATAATTGCCTGGGTAGAAAAACAGGAAGTCTGGAATAACTTAAGAGTGTAAATGAACATAGCTAGTAGTGGGCCTGATGGGGAAGCTTCACACAGTTGGCCTAATAGCATGACTTGCTGAAACTAATTAGAAGGAATAAGGTGGACAGATGACTAAGAAACAACAAGTTTCACATCGCTTGTTTGGGAATAGGGAGAATATTATCTTGAATCCCTCTGGATCAGTGTTAAGATCAAGAAGTTGTGTTCAAGCAGAGTTAAGTGGTGTTTGCAAGAAACTGTTGCGCACAGGAGGAACACCTTGCCCACAAGCAGAAGAATTTTGTCTGAGAAATAGAAATAACACTGCTAGAACTTAATGTGTGAAGTCAGGTGGAAACATCTTAACATTTCTTGAGTTCTTCATGTACGTAATCCTATTTTAATCCTCAATCAGTAAGTTCCTGTTTGTTGTGAAACTAAGTAAAAGATGCATAAGGGAGGCTTGATGTTATGAATGTGATCTTTGGGTACTGTGTGTCAACATGCTGCAGCGTGTCTATTTCCCCGGCACTTTGAATTTTCAGAAACAGTGAGCACATGTTCTGAAGGACATCTGCATTTAAACGTAATTAACTCTCAAAATTGGCCCCTGGAGGATGGGAAGAATGCTGTGCAGCAACTGGTCAGGTAGCACACAGCGGGGCTATGGCAGCTGTGCATGTGAGGAGGGTGAGATGTGTGCTGGGAGAATGAATGAACAGAGTTGTCATGTTTCTGGCAGAGATAATGAATTGGGATGCTTCAGCGTGGTAATGAGGCCTTTACCACTAGGACATGCTGGCTAGCAGGTGTTGGCTGCCCACACTCACTGGGTCTGCCCCAGCTGCCTGTGGCTCTGTTGGCTGTGAGGCTGTGCCCCCGAGTGCCTGCAGGGACATGTGGCAGGTGGGGCTGTGTGGGCAGTATGTCATGTCCTGGGTGAAGAATTGGGTTCCCAGGTCCTTCCTTCAGTTCTTGGAATGACCTGGGAGCCCAAGGAAGTGGAAACTCTAGGAGGTGTACAAAGCCTGTATTTGGTACAGATGTTCCTGACTGGTGGAGTGTGTTGGTATACAGAGCCTGGTGTGTGAGCTCCTTCAAGCCACATGGTGCCAGCAGGGCAGCTCCTCCCAGTCCTACACGGCCAGTCTGGGAGTGTGCTCAACTGCCCTGTAGGAAGTTTACCTAAATACTTAGAAAAGTAGAACTCTGTGACCTGTGTTTAATAACAAAGTGGAGTTTGGTCTTGTCTTCTTTATTTCATAATGCCTTTGCTCCCAGGTTTCCATACTGATGTTTCTTCTCATCTTGTCAGACTGTTGGGTCTGCAATATGACTCATCAGGTTGGGATTAATATGGCATAGAAGCCATATTAACTCGATTCACATACCTCCTGAAGCTCTGTGTGATTAAGTGGTGGTGGCCAGCATCAGGCAGTAAAAGTTTACTGAACCTTCTTATTATTCATCCCTCAATTTCTTTAAATAACTGCTGACCCTTTTTACACCCCCCATTGTATGAGAAAACAGGAATTAGATCTGATTTTCACGGCATCCCTCCCAGGGTGCATTTTCATAAGGAGCTGAAGCCCAACTAAGGCAGTATGAAGTTGTGCTGCCCTTCCTCCTCCTGAGTCCAGCTGAGCAGTCCCAGTCCCTGCCTCCTGCTGCTACCAGCCAAGAGTCAGTGGGTTGCAAGCAGAGATGCTTTGTCTGGGGCTGGTATCTGGCAGCTTCTACAAGCTGAGGGCTAGTATCATGTCATGGTTTTATGATTTTTGGTACTGGTATTCCACATCATAACATCATGTAGTGCATTTAGAGTTAAAGAGTTAATGCTTCAGCGTTAGCGTAAGGCCTTCGGTTTATCGGACACTCTCTCTTGCTCATTTTATTTGATTTATTAGCTTTAATTCCAATTATGTTGTATTGTAGTTTGTTATTTTGCTTTCTGATATCTATTTAGTAAATTAGCTTTCCTCCTCAGATCGCTGCTGCTGTTTTGTTTCTAGGCCCATCTCCCTTTTCCCTTTTCCCTTTCCCCCTTCCCCTTTCCTGGGGCGTGGGTCCGTGGGTCCCCCGCACCAATCGTCACGGAACTGGGCCGAACCTGCCCGTAAACCGTTGACATATCAGCAGCAGGAGAAAGTTCGGGGAAGTATGACAGTATGATTATTTTCTTCCCATATCTGGATTTTCCTCAGTAAATGAAAACAGGGTGTAGAATATGCATAAAATTGGTATCCTGATCTTTGTGTATGCCAAGTGTCTGTAGAATTAGTTAGGTAAGTGACAAAAAATTAGATAAACCTTATTTATTTGATCCAAGGATACTTGTGGCTTTCTGCTTGCGGTTCTCAGTAATACAGTGTATTTCTGTAGTGTGCTCAGAGATTGACATACTTCATCTATATAGTGCAGTTTGGTCTAGTCTGTGAGGATGTATACTCCATGCAGGTCTCTGTGATAACAACTCAAGTGACCAGTTTAGCCAGAAAAACTCTTTCACATCCCATGAAAAATGGGGAAAAAATGGTATCTGAAGGTGCCTGCTGACCATGAAATCACCAGATTCTTTGCTGCTGTCTTTATTAAACTGAAAATGTAGAGGTTTTTGTTTTTTTCCCTGATTTCAGAGAAAGTTAGAATATGCACTCAGAGGATGCATTTTCTTTTTTTTCCCCAATGGAAAAGCAGCTTGCTCTAATTTATTTATTTATTCCCTCTCATATGGTGTCTTGGTAGTTTTCAGCATGCAGACTTCTCTTTTAAGTCTGTGGTCACTATTGCAATGCTGTAAGATGGAAAAGCACAAAATTCAATTTTTCCTGCAGCTCTACCCAGCTTTTTCAGTGCCTCCGAGGAGATCTTTTTTCAGCATGACTACAAGAGGAGAGCAGGATGTTTTAGAGGCAGTGTTATTTTTTCAAGAGACTCATGCCCTTTCCATTCACATCCATTTCTCTCCCACTCTGTTTCACTTTCTTCCCTCTCATGTCCTCAGTGGCTTGTTTAAATGCCATCTTGCCCTTTAAGGATTAGACAGGTTGGGGTGGAGTAAGAGTTAATAGGATGTAGTGGAGGATAGGCAGAAATTAACACTTGGAAACTATTTACTTTTTAAAATTATAATCCAAAAAATTAAGCTCCCCAAAAGTGAGGAACTGAAAACTTCTTTTATACAGTAGTCAGGATATCTCCAACTTGCACAGTACTGCATTTTGAAATAACATTGCTCAGGCTAAAACTTCACAAATTAATGGGCTCGTGGGTTGGAACACTCTATAAAATGTAAGAAGAGATAATAAGAGCAAGGTTAGACAAGTTATGCCTTTAGGACATGCAATTCCATCGTGCTTACAATAGCATGGTGTCAGTGAAGCTGCTCTTTCTTTACTGTAACAGCTATCATATAGTTCTGTCAGATAGTAATTCTCATTTAATTTCTTGTAGAGACTAAACTGGTCAAGCTCTATTTTAAAACTAATGAGGGCTGCTTTCCCTCATAGCATCTGTTACTCCTTACTGCTCTCCTGTCAACCCTCCTATTTGCTGCTAAAACTGATTTTCTACCATCTGATTCTTTCTTTTCTCAGTCTTTAAGAGTAATAAACAAGCTCTCTATGTCTTAAATGGTTTTCTTTTTAAAAACTTCTTCCTTAAAGTGGCCCAGGATAGATTTAGATAACCTTAACATACCTGGTGAATATAGTTTTCTCAGGCAATGGTTTCCTAAGTACAACTGAGTGATGTGAACAGCTTGATGTCTTGAAGTGTTAATTAACATCTCATTGCCACTGAAAAGGGAAGTCCTTTGCTTTTTCTCCTATCCAACTGATATGTCTTAAGTTATTCTTAACATGTTCTTAACAATGAAGCCTGCTGTTTGTCAGACCTGAAAAGTATTCTCTCCTTCCTTCTTCCCCGTGATGTCTGGTACACGCATTTCAAATGGGCTGCTTTGTACCTGGGAACACCTGGGAGAGCATTCCTGGGAATCAGTCCTCTTTATTTTTCTAGGATGAGTTTCACAGGAGCTGGATGCAGAAGCTGCCCCATGTGGATCCACTGCTATCCAGGGAGCATTTGTTCCATCTCCATCAACATGGCACAAACTTGCTTTCTCTATGAGCTTTCTGCAGTTGTAAACATCACTATTAACCTATTTCTTAAGTAGTGATCTCTGCCCACAGAAGTTGGTTTTGTTTTCTGTCTGATATGAAGTTACCTGACCTGAGTCTTCAGACAACACCTGGAGTGCCAGAAGCTTTCAACTACCCCTGCCTTTGCTGGACACCCTCTGCATGCCATTGCTGTTCATAGCAGCTTCAGTATCTTAAGTTTCCTTTCTGATGAGATAATATAATGCAATATAAAGACTCATTCAATCTTTACTGTTCAGCATTTCTTTTCAGCTTCAATATATTTCAGCTACTGCCCTGTTGTTTTCCAGATGAGATTTAGAGCTGAAACACTGCTGGCTGCATCTTGCTGTTTCATTACAGTAATGTACTAAATAATCCACTTGGCTGTTGCAGGGTATGAACTAACTCTCTGATATACTCTCCTTTTTTTTTTTCTCCCCTAAACTTCAGTGACCTTTTTCACTAGATCTTTCCTTCTCCTCTCACTTTTCTAACAGATTCTCGTAAAGGAAACTTTGAATGCAGTGGTGTGCATCTTGCCATCGTAACCATGGGAGCCACTTAGTTGCTGTGGGCGTGGCAAGCTGTGTGGGGCTCTTGTACCCCTATGCTGTCCCTGCAGGGTTTGAGTCCTGCTGTGTCCCCCTCCATTCTGCCTGATGTGAAAGTGCCAGCAAAAGAAGAGCAGCGATGCCTCCCTGTGCTGCCTCTCCTTTTGCTTTGCATTTTAGCGCAGCATGTTCAGATTGTAATCAACTGTTAACATCTTTAATATGTGACGTTGCTTTGTGCCCCTACAGTTTAAACTGGAGCACCTAAACCCATACTTTGTGAAGGAAGAAGCAGATAACAGTAAGAGGAATTTAAGCTTCTTGCAAATGTGTGCAGTTTTCCATGTAGAAGCTGTGGTATATGAATATTCCATGAATCTCAGTTTCTGAATTCTTAGTTAAATGTGGCTGAAAATACTATCTCCATTTATAGCAGAAGGAGTATATATCAGAATAACTGACATAACCTTTGTTATATCAGTTATTGGAATGCTTGTGACTTTGTTCTGAGGCTTTGTATTTTCTGTTGATCTCTTAATTCCTTTAAAAGACATACTTGAAAAATAGCTAGGGCTGAACCACAATCAATTGTTAATGAAAACAGGAAAAATTATTAGGGCGTGAATATTTCAAACTTCATGTGACTAGATTTCTGTTGGTCTAGGAATTGCCATTCCCCAGTGGCAGAAGTTTCACTAACTGAAGAACACAGATGTGATCATGGTGTGTGACAACAGAATTCTCGTTCCAGTGATTTCAGCAACAGAGAAAGAGGGGATGATTATATGATTCAGTAGAGTGAAATATAGAAAGAAGTAAAGGTGAGGGCTTGGCAGACAGTTATCAGAGAAGCAGAACTGAAGAACAGACACCTAAGAGGGTGTTGGCATGTTGATTTGCATTGCTTTTTTTCTTCTTTATCCCTTGTAGTATGGTAGCAGTCTACTACCCAAATCTGAACAGAAGGTATTTCTTTCTGCCTTGCTGCCTTTTTCCTCAGGAGCATGGGTCTGACCAGATACCTGAAAATCTATTTATGGGCTAGTACCCTAGCTGCTGCAGCTACATCCTTTTGGCTAAATGGAGGGAATGGGACTGGGATGAGATCTACTCCAAGAATACTGTTGTCATCTCTGGGTAGCACTGAGACTTAGGTGGAGGGTATCCCAAAATAGGCATCCAGCTCCTATGGAGGTGGGGTTCACCACACTTGACAGTAACTGAAAGCAAGGCTTTATTAAATAGAGTGATTTTGGTATCAGTGCTTGTTCAGCACGACAGTTCAAGGGTAATGAGAAGAAAATTGCTTGGGGAAGCAAAGTTAATTCATCCTATATTCAGCTGCTCTGCATATACAGCATTGCTGGATGTTATTAAAATGTTGGTTTAGAAAGTAGAGATGAAAAAAAATTGTTCAAATAAATTGATTTGTCTCTCCTCTTTCTCTTCAACCAACCCAAACAGGGCCTTCATATTCTTGAATACCTTGCATGTCTCTATAATGACATAAGTGATACTTATTGTGTTATGTCTCTGTCAAGATAGTTGGTATTGGGCCTCATTCACTGATAAGAGGAAGCTTTGTCTGTGTAATCTCTTAAGCAGTGTTCTGATTAGATTACTCCAAGTGATAACTGTTCTCCTCTGAGTTTGCCTTTTAGTTTCTTGCAAGTGACCTTTAAGTTTTCACTCCTTATTGCTTTGTGCTTGGTTAGGCTGTATCTAATACAATTTTATTTCTTTATAGAGATATAAGACTGGATTGTCCTAAAATGGTAGTGAAGCACTCAAAGATGTGGAAGAATATCTAGTATCTTACATTTTTAAGGAAACCCTTGTTATGTTATTGTGTAAGTTAATGACACCTTTACATCTTAAACTGCATGTAGATTTTCTTCATCCGTCTCAAGAAGGGCTTGAAGAATATTAGAAGAAGAAAAAGTAAAGAGACGGCCTTTGTGATGAGAGAAATAGGAAGGGGTGTAAAGTATGCTAGTATTAGTTGGCATCAAAAATGGCATAACAAAAGGAAGACGTATAGAAATCTGTGAGATACTGTGTGGTATGCAAAAGGTGACTAAGAATTGTGTATTTGTTCACCCTTTAGATAATATTAATCAGGATGCTCAGTGAAAATAATCAGCATTAAATTTAAGCAGAAGTGTAGTGTACAATGATATATTGTGGGGTTCACTGTTGTAGGATCAGTGTGTGGGTCTCTGGAGTGCAGAGGGACTGAGCAGACTTGTGGATGATGCTCCTTTACCTTGAGAAACCCACCATCTCTTGAAGCCTAGGAAACTGCCCACAGAAAAGATTTCTGTTTTCATGCTGCTGAAGTCTTTTTAAGACAGATTAATAAGTAAAATGGACGTTTGGTCCAAGTAAGCTATTGCCTCTATTCTCTTAGGCTACTGAGTTTATTTACCCAGTGTGGGAAGCGGTCAGTCCTTCAGCTCTTTGTTTACTTCTGCATTCCTGATAGTGTTACTGGACGTGAGCTGAACTATTGTACAGTTCAGATGTCATAGCTGGTACTAAAACTCCTTACGCTGATCCTAACCAGTTGCAGGTTGGTCTATGTTGCACTGATGCATCATATGCAGGTATAAGCAGCCCAGGATTCTGTTGATGCTTCTTGACCTATTCTGATCTCTTTATACAGTTATTTACATAGTTGCAGAGGTGTAATTCTCCTATCATGCATCAAGGTGTTCTGGATCAGAAGCTGAGTGACCTTTTTGTCTTACTCTGTCAGTAGTTGCTTTCCAAATTATTCTTAGGTAACTCTCTTTTTCAGAGGTTACCAGCAGGATTACAAAATGAAATACGATCAGTCTGCTAGGAAACTGAATCACGCATAAATATATCAAGGGCAGAAAAATCTCCATTCCATACCTATCCATTTTTAAAAGGCATGTATTTTCTTGCATGTTCTCACTTAGCATTCTTTTTCTCATTGCAGATTAATTTTACTATTTTTGCATAATTTCTATTTTACATGTTTCCTGAAAAGATAGAGAGGTACAGTCCACCCACTCACTCCACCCTTTTCCTTCAATTGCTGTGTGATTCCATTTGGGTTAACACCTAGCCAGCTATCATATTTGTACAATGCTGTGTTCATTATATGTGCAATGCAGGAAAACTTGTGAGGCAGAACTCTGAGTCACTTCACCACCAAGCAAATGTCCCAGTTCAAAAAGTAGCCAGTGGCTTTTATTTTAGAGCCTGTGAAGAGGTGCATCTCTTCCATTCACTTCTTCCTGAAAGAAACTTGATCACTGAGAATAAGTCTGACTAGCCTCCATTGTGCCTGTGTGTGCACTGGGTGCCTTTGGGACTACTGCCTTCAGACAGTCAGAAAAAATTTGGTGTCCTGAAGAAGAAACTGGAGAGGATAAGAGAACTGGAAAAGTAATATATTGTTTTTCTACTTTATAATCCTTCATGCAAAGTGTAGTTTGTGACCTTGGCCCAGCTGCTTGTACAGTAAGTGGAGAGGGCAGTAGTTGTCAGACGTAATGGATTCACTGGAAAAATGATAATCAGATTTTTTTATTATTATTATTTCAAAGCTTTATATGAAAAATCAAAACCATAGAGTACTGAAGATTTTTCACCTTGGAAAATGATATGATGTAGTTTGGTTAGGTGCACAACCTTAACTTCATGTTCAACAGGAATAAATTCTGCCTCTTTTCCTCCATCTCACTGTACTACTTTATTCTTTCTCTTCTAAGGTCTTGTTGGTGCATATCTGGTTAGTATTCATGCATGTTATTCAAACTAAGGAAGAGTTAATGTGTTTGAAAATTTGTCTACTTTTTCCAACTAGACAAAATGCCTCAGTAGAAGATTTAGTCTTTCTAACAAACCTTTTCTCATCTCTAGTGATAGGTCACAGGCAACTTATAAAGTCTGCCTTTATATTTGTGTTATACAGTTTTAATTATCCTGAAGTAACTGGAATAGTATCTCCTGAATAGCACAAAACAGTGGTCACGATTTAGGTGGAGACAGGGACCTACTACTCTGCCTGGATTGTTATAAATCCACGGGACCAGATGAAATCCACCCGAGGTTGCTGAAGGAGCTGACAGAGGTGATTCCCAAGCCACTTTCAACCATCTAACCATTCCTGGTTGACTGGAAAGGTCTCAGAGGATTGGAGGCTTGCTAACATAACGCGAGTGATATTTCCTAGGGGTCGGTATTGGGGCCTGTTCTGTTTAGTATTTTTATTGATGACCTGGACAAGATGTGGTTGTGTCTGCAGTACTACCTGCAGGCGTGCTCAGCTGAGCATGCTGAGTATTGCTTGTGTGGACCTCTGCAGGCTGGAGGAGTTCCCTGGGAGTGTGGCCTCAGTCTTTTGAAAATACTGTGTTAGTCCCTGCACTGGTCTCAAGGTAGAAACCCGCTGCAGAAGGGCTGGGTGTGACCCGCTTGTGGGCCCCTCCCTTCTTTTTGTGTACATTACAGTTAGTTATATGAGCCCTCTCCCTTCTTTTTACTACTGTCTGCCACTCACTCTTTGGAAATAGCAAAGGTTGCAGCGCAGCCTGAATGCAAGCCAGGAGCCCTGCCTTGCCTTCCTCATCCTTCCTTCCCTGGTCTTCTCCCCAGAGCTGCTGGTTTGCATGGCACATCATCCCCCCAGGAGGTCAGCGTCCCCAGGGCCCTGCCACTTGGGCTGCTGAGCCTGGCCCTGCCTTCTCACCTCTCCCACCCAGGCCAGCCTGCAGCGCTGAGGGGCTGTGGGCACGCAGGGCAGCCATGCACGGTCTCTCCACTCCTCGGCCTCGCTCCTGGAGCTGGGGCTGTGTACCAGCCTCTCCCCCACCACCAGGTAGGCAGATGTGGGTCCTTGGTGCAGGGTGAGGCCACGAGGATAGATCTCCCTGGATGCAGGCTGGGTGGGCAGTGAGTGGCTTTCTCTGGTCCTTGGTTTTGCTGTCCCTTTGCTGTGGTAAGAGTGAAAAGGAGCAGCCCTGCTTGCGCTGCCAAGTGCTGTGTGTGCCTCTCTGGTCCTGCAAGGGTTTGTGCAGGTGCACTGAGTTTTCTGTGTGTTAGCTGGCAGAAGATGGCTCCTGAACAACCTTTACACTCATACTACTTATCGCTTTCTTTTACTGCTTTATGCACACCTGTTTTGCAGGATTGTTGGGATACTTAAAGCTTCAGAGTTGAAAATAGCATTTAAATATGAAGTGGTGGTGGTGTAATGGTGGTTAACCACCACTGTTGTGGTCATACCAATGTAGTATCAGTGCATACCTTCTTAAGCTGGTTTCTCTCTCAGCCATGATAGCAGCTTGTCACACAGTGTTTATAGCCATTAACAGAATTGCACAGTAATCAAGGAAAAGCAGGGAGCAGTTTAGCATTGTAGCATCATTGTGTACAGAATTCTTCCAGAGTTCCTGTACCATCACTAATTGTGCTGTGCTTGATGAAGTGTTGCTTGGTTTGCAGTGCCTGATAATTAATAGATATTTTTGATATGTCTGTTTCCATTTGCAGCTACAGTTTGCACACACCGTGGATCTCTTTTGAAACATGTTGATACACAAACGCCTTAAAAGTCAATTATAATCTTTTTTCCCCTCTTTAGATGACAATCAAAACAAAACCAATGAAAAGAAAGAGAAGAAGATGGTTTCTCAGAAACCCCATGGTACCATAGAATATACTGTAAGTGTTGCATTGTGGTTTATTCACATCTGCTTTTTGAAAGTGGAATTGTTGAGGTTGACAGTGAGCCAGTGACATAAAGCAGAAAGCATGACATGAATACTAAATGATGTGTCTGTATGTATCTCAGTAGGATTTGTTCCAGTTACCGTTGTATGGGGAGAGCTGGGCTTGCATCCAGAACTGCTGTTCAGCCCAGGTGCTCTGCCTTTTCTCACAGCTGCCAGTCCTGTTTTTATTTCTGCAGTGTGACCCTTTAATAGGATAATTGGTTTTGTTACTTTGGAAAATACTTCCAGTGTTGCTCAGGGGCATTGAGGATGTACTTGATCCTGAGATGTCTGTGCGATCTTTCTCTAAGCTGGAGCACTGAAAGAGCATTCTGCTGCTGTCACAGCTCAGAGAACTGACTGTGTGAGGAAAATCCCTGTGTATCATCCAGGGTCCCTGAACAGCGCTTGCACCAGACCTTCCCACACCCAACGTGACTGCAGAAAGCTTGTGCCCTAGCTGGGAACAAAACAAGTGTCTGACTTACTGGGATTGCTGAAGGTGTTACGAAATTTGCAATGTGTGTCCCCTTTCCCCACTGGCTGTTCTAGTTCTAATTAAGGTGCTGCTGCTTTAAAGTTCTGTGACAAAATGAGAGGGACATCTCCATTTTTTATCTGTTGTATATTGTGAGAGGTGGGGTTTTTTGTTTGGTTGCCTTTTTTGTATGTTGACTTTGGCTTATCATATGATCTCTTAAATCATCAAATCTATTCCCTGCAAACAGTTTGCTAGATGCTTACAGTCCAGCTGTTACGCTGTATGTGATTGCCACCATATCTTAAGCTTCAACTCTTTCTTCAGGCTGGAAATCAGGACACCATAAACAGCATAGCATTGAAGTTTAACATCACCCCAAACAAGCTTGTGGAACTCAATAAGCTTTTCACACATACAATCGTTCCAGGCCAGGTAAATCTTTTAGGTTTTATATACCTGAAATCTAATTTTTTGCCATACATATAAGGCTTTTGAACGCTTTCTGCATATATTTAGGAACCTGGATGCAAGGATATAGTGGACAGTAATTTAAATCTCTCAAAGATCAAATTACTAGATCGTTACTTGGAGCTGGAGGGGATGGGGACTATGTACTCTGATAACTGCCATATCTGATGTCTGTTATTTATTTGCTGTCACTAAAGCTTTAAGACAACTCTAAAGCTCAAGAGGGGAATGGAGCTGTTGTAAGAGAGTAAAATTCATGGAAAGTCTAGGTAAATTGTATTATATAATGCATTAAAGAATTAGAGAGTTAGATACAATAACTGAAATGGCTCTTTGCCATTATTCTGGAGATGAGTCAGTCTCCCATAAGGTGGGAAATAAATTGACTGGTTTTGAGAGAGTCAACTAAAGGAAATGCAAATATGAAGGCCGAGTAGATCTGAAAAGTAGATCTCTATTCTTGCGTCACAGACACAAAGGGTCTGAAGTATTCCAATCTACAGTAGGAAAACTGAGGCACAAAGAAATAGCAATACCAAGAAGACAAAAGCTGGGATAAGCTAAATGATTTTGTTTCTCAGCATCTTACACCATTTTACAGCTGCTAGTTTTGTGGTTGTGACTGTTGCAGGTGAAAATGGGATTATAGTTTAGGGCGGAAAAAGGAGGTTCCTGCATGGGAAAACGTGTTATTTTTTTGCTTGTTCTGCAAACAAGACACAGAACTAGATTCTGGTAATTAGACCTGCGTATGTTCCACCATCACCACTAAAGAGGAAGGATTCTAGAATTTGAGGTAGTCAAGTGCATTGCAATCATGAAGAGTCAATACTGAGTTGTCTTTCTAGTAGAACATAGTATTTGTAATGAATAACTTTTGAAAACTGGTCTTAATGTTTGTACATGTTTTTGTATTTAGATTCTCTTTGTACCACAAACCAGTGTTGCCAGGCTGCCTTCTTTCAGTCCTGGTGCTCCCATTTCTCCTTCATCATCAGATGCCGAATATGATAAACTCCCTGTAAGTCAGACATTGGTTCACACTAGTCTTATGTTCACAGAACATTTTCTGATTCTGAAGCTGAGATTCAGGCGTGTGTAAATAGCTGTTTTTCGAGGTTACAATTCTGACCTCGTGCTTAGTGTTATTAATGTTAAAATATATTTTAATGTACTGTAGTACAAATTTTACCACTTTATAGTAATCAAAATTAAGGTCTGAGCAGAAATCATGTACAGGATCAATTGGGCCCAGCGTATATCAGAGCAGTTAGAAATAGTGTGTGGTTTCTTAAGAATAGAATGTTGGATGTGGAGATGTATTTACTGTTTCACCCTGGTGATTGCTATACTGCTCTGCAGTCTTTCTGTTCTGTTCTGTAGCCTTAATCCTGCATGGAGATCTCTTTGCATGGGAATACTAGTTTGTCAGAGCAGTCAGTTTCTTGCTAGCGAGTGTACTGTGAGACAAGACCACTGTATTTAATCTCTGTGAAAGGTGTTGCTGTAGCTGAACTTTCCTTGTACTTAGAAGGGTGGTTGTGATTAATGTTTTCAGGGAATTAGCTGTTCATCTGATGGTAACAGAGGAATTAGACATTTCAAATTCATAACTACTTAAGAGAGAAAATGGAGAGAAGCTTGGAGTGAATCACTGTGTTTAACTTCAGTCGTACCCCTCTATGCCTTCTGCATGGGAATCGCACCAGTGCCAGTGGGGCTGCACTGTGTGTAGAGATTTTCAATGTGGATGGCTACTACGGACTGGCACTCTCTTAATGAGAGTACCTCATTGAAACACACACAATAGACTTGCTTGATTTTACATTTGAGTTTCTTGCCTGTTATTTGTAGGAATTTTTTGTAATGTTGTAAGATTTTTCTTCCTTACTGCATACTGTGTTATGTGTGTGTACATACCTACACACGTATGATCACCATTTTTTTTCATTTAATAGAAAAAAATAAAAATCATTTGTTAAGCTTGATTTTTTTTTTTTTTTTTTTAAAGTTGCCTGAAATTTAGGAGTAGTTGATTTGGGTCCTGTTGCTCTGCACTAAGCTTTTTCTTTTTCAAGGACGCTGATTTGGCAAGAAAGGCCTTCAAACCAGTTGAGAGAGTCTTGTCTTCCACTTCAGAAGAGGATGAGCCTGTGGTTGTCAAATTTTTAAAAATGAATTGTCGTTACTTCACAGATGGTAAGGTATGTGGAACTTGGGCTCTGGGGATTTTTGTTTTTTAAGATTCTTTGAAAGCAAAATCTGTGTGGTTAAGTGAGAGATGAGAACTGTGGGAGCTAGGCATACCGTATGTTTGTAAAGAATATAAATGTTGCAGTGGCTTTATCTGTCATTGCTGTGTTTATTGCTGTCATGGTAATATGCAGTATGATTTTATTCTTTAATGTTTTGAATCTGTTACAATAACAGCTTTATGGAGGAGCAGCTCTTCTAACTGCCTTCATTCCCTTATCATGCCTTAACCAGAAATATCTGCTTCAGAGTGTACTGTTAGACACAGAAAACTGCACTGACGAGTCAGAGCTCAGACAAGTCAGGATTAGTTGTCCACTTGCATCAAGTTGTGCAACAGCTTCGTAAGAGATGAACACATGCCTATCTCGTTTACAACTTTCAGCTAAATTTTAACTCTTTTCAAATCAGTGTTTCCAAATGTGACCAGGTTGATTCTGCGCTTACTAATGAATGTCACACGAACTCTAATAAAAACGTTAACATTGCACAAGGTCTTTTTCTTTTCCTTGGAACCATTCTTGTGACATGTGTGTTCTTGTGGGGATTGCAACTCTAGATTTTACAGTGACCATTTTGGGAGAGAGAGTATAACGTTTGTGCAGTATCTTGGTCCTATTCTCTTCTCAAGGTTGCACTATAGCTATCTACTTTCATATATCTGCTGCTGTTGACTTCAGTTTCAGGTAGATGTCCGGATGTTTGAGTTTTCAGGTTCTCTGAAATTGATAATTTTGGTGTTTCTAATCACTGTAGCTTAAAGATATTTTTTTCCCCTTCATCCTATGACTTCTTTAAGAATAGTTTTACACTTCATGTTTTTGACTTTTTGCATGAAGTGAATGTGGACTGTGTTTAATCACTCAGCAATTTCTGTAGGCTGCTACTTTGTGGAAAGTAGTGCAGGGCTACTTGATTTCTTGCATGTAAATTAGGGCAATACTGTTGCATTGTTGTGTGATGCTTGCTGGTTGCAGAGAGTACACCCTGTTGCTTTTGTTTATCCCTGGGACTGAAAGAGCCAATTGCAGTCAAAGCAGTGGAATGTGGGACAGCTTCTATGTCGGTGTAACTAGAATCCCCCTTTGCCTTGGTTCCTGCAGTGGCTTGAGGGGGATGTACTGCCTATCGATGTGTACTCACCTGGATAAACAGAGTACATAACTGAGAGAGAAGCCTCTGCACTTGACTTCGAATTAGAAGTCTCCTTTGTAACTTTAGAAACGTGGTCATGTGTCAGAGGTTGAATGCTGGATGGTGACTGATGCAGTCTCTTATCAAATCGATGGCTAGGTCACATTTTAGCAAATTAAATGCATCTTCCATAGTTGTGTAAATTGTGCTTGGATCAGTAGTACCAGAGAAGAAGTTGCTTCATAACAGGTACATGTAGAAGCTTTCTGCACATACCTTTTGGAATTCCAGATCAAGAAGATTTGGAATTCAACTTAGCACAGTAACCTTGACATTTCCATGATGAAGACTGCCTTCAGGTATGCTGGTTTCATATAAATTCATAGACTGCTTGTACCTCAGGTGAATTTATTTGTCTGTTTTTAAAATTCACTGACCTGTTTTGTCTGAGGCTAATTAATAGCCTGTAACTCTAGCTTGTCGCAACCAGCACTGGAAGTTGAATAGTTCAGATGTTCTTCCTTAACAGGCAGGAACTGTGTCACCAAGAAATCTTTTTCTTTACTCTGCTTGTGATGTCTGACTTGATGCAATTGGAAAAATGTTTTGTTTTTGAACATTGCATGACGGTGGTATAAAAAAGGCAGGAGAGAGGTTTTTTGATTGGTTGGCTTTTTTATTAGTCTGGTAGACAAAAAAGTTATGATAAGTAATTTATGTGTGGTATGCTAACTCTTTGTTCTTCTACTTTAGGGTGTAGTTGGAGGAGTCATGATAGTAACTCCAAACAACATCATGTTTGACCCACATAAATCTGATCCTCTGGTAATTGAGAATGGCTGTGAAGAATATGGGCTGATCTGCCCCATGGAGGAGGTTGTCTCTATAGCTCTCTACAATGACATCTCTCACATGAAAATTAAAGATGCTTTGCCATCGTAAGAAGTGTTCTTTCCTGAACTTATTTTATTAAGTATTCCCTAACCATCGTGGAAATGGAAGGAGGTGGGGGGAAAAAGGTTTAATGCAGCAGAATAAAACAAACTGGGAGAAAAATGCAATCAAATGAATGATTCACATATGTTCATTTGCTTACTTCTTAGAAGACTTCAGTGGCAGTGAAGAGAAATGGGTTGTGAGTGTGAGAATGCCAGTGCAAAGGAGACCAGCTAAAAAAGTACTAATTGAAGTATTGGTGTCTTGCCATGGTTGGACTCTTGCACTATCTCATCTGTAGGGTTATTTCAGTGCAATTGAAAAGAGTTAGATTTTTCACACAGAATCACAGAATTGTTTGAACCATTTGATGTATTATTGGGGTAGTTCTGAGAGGGTTATTTATAACTTTTGAACATAACACCTTAACTGTCTCTTTCAGGACTTGTAAAAATATTATTTGCACTTCAGAACCAATTCAGAAGGAGTTTTGGTAGTTAGAATTTATAACATGTAATAGACTTCTGGGGACAGTGGAGATGTTAGCTTAATTTACGTGTAGTATAACCACTGCTTAATTTGTTCTAAGCAAGATTTTGTCCTTATGGGAAAAACTTACTTCCTAAGTTAAATTCACGTACATTTCTCCATTTTCTTAGTTAAAGAAAATATTTCTAGATACTTGTGTTATCTTCATTACCAGATTGCCTGCTAACTTCTGAGTGATGAAAATTTTCTATTCTCATTCATCTCAGACTTTTTAGCACTAAGATGGAGTTTATGCAGTTTGCTGTTGTCTGCTGGTTTTAAGAATTTCCCATTGTAAAATGTCTTGCATTAGAAATAAATCTATTGGAAAGTCTGCATTCAAGCAGTATAACTTAGTACTGGATAAAATTAAAAAAACAAACTGTTGCCAGTTATGTTTGCAGTAAAGATGTTTAAATAGGATATATCGTATCTTTGGTTTGCTTTCTTCTCTGCAATGCATTTTTACTGACTTGGGGAGCATGACAAACCATTGAACTGCCAATGAGCAGAGTCTGACAATTGTCAAGTGTGGGAAGCAATGATACTATTATGACAGAATGAAATTTTGATAGCTGAACAGTCCCTTTTCTTTGGGACTTTTCTTTGGAACTTCTGATGGACTTGCACATTTTTGTTACGTGTGCCATTTCCTCACCTGTGTCACATAGTCTGCGAAGTGTTTTATTCGTTTTAGTTTGATATTTTCCTTTCCACGTTTTTCTTTCTTTAGTCACCCATTTCTACTGGTGTGTGTTTATTTTGGAGAAAGTGATTTTTAGTTGCGTTTCAAATCTTAAGTTGATATATTCATTTTTTCTTTTTCATTTTTTTTCTGTTCCCATTTTGCTTTTAACATCCTATGTGCATCCATCATTTTACCTGGCAGTGACATACCAAAGGATCTTTGTCCTCTGTACAGGCCAGGAGAATGGGAAGACCTTTCCTCTGAGAAAGATATCAATCCTTTCAGCAAATTCAAATCTCTTAGCAAGGAGAAGAGGCAACAGAGTGGCGATTCATCCAATGTTCCAGGTGCCAAACAGATAAATCCTTCAGATAAAGAAAAGTCTGCTGATTTTGAAGTTCTTCAGTCATCTGAGAGTACGGGCTCAATTAAATCAAAGTCACTGGAGTTTTCTAATAATATCACTGCCACTGAACATTTGGAAAAGTTTGCTGCAGAGCCATGCATCGAGGAGCCTTCTGAAGAAAAAAATGTTTCAGACATCAGAACCAAAGAAGACTCCCTTTCAGGAGGAGGAGGGGATGATTTTATTGATCTGGAAAAGGTGCCATCTCCTGTGGATAGAGGGTGGGACAGGAAAATCTCATTAATGGAAGGCTTGTTGGATAACCCCAGGAAGTTGGGGAGAACGAAGCAGCAGGTAACCAAACCCACTACAGAAGTCCAGGAGCACTTCACAGTTGATTCCTTGGAAAAAAAGGACAGTGTTGAACCTAAAGCTGACTTAGACTTAGAGCTATGTGAAAAGCAAGATGTTATTCCAGAAGTAAACAAATGTGTCAGTTCCCCAACAGGTAAGGTGAAGACTGCATTGGACGCTAAGAAAGAGCTAGAGAAAGATAAACTTATAGAATTTTATCTCAATAAAGATGGGAGTAGGTCTCAGTCATCTGAGGACTTGCACAAGGCTGAAATCCAGAAAGGTGAAAACAATAAAGCAGTTGGTATAGACCTTACACTTAGCTGTTCAAAGCCCCAAGTTGATGAAGGCCATACAGTTAAAAGTATGGAGCTTGATTCCTGCTGTGTTGAAAGGAAAGCACCTTCATTAGAAAGCAGCGCAGCAGCAGCAGAGGAAAAGGATCTCAAAGAGTCTCCGGACTCTTCATTAGTACCAGCTATAGACAAGACCTGTCAAGAAACACAGTTAGACAATCAATCAGAGATCAGACTGTGGCTGCTGCAGAAAATTCAAGTGCCAATTGAAGGTAGGTCTATGGTTATCCTTGTTTCCTCTGAGATTTGGACAGCATTGTGACGGTAACTTCTGAATTGATATCCTTCTGCTCTGAATTTCCTCTCTCTCTATATATAATACTTGGTCACTTTTTTTTTTTACTACTGTATATTATAATTTTATATTTTATGATATTTAGAAGAAAAAAAAACACCTTCAGGCTCCCTAAGCTTCTAGTTTAATAAGTAGCTTATGTGCTCTTTCCATATTCGGTGACTACTGTTTATATAAGCCTCATGTCCTGTAAACTTCACTGCTGTTTACTGGCTTTAAGAAGAAGAGTAAAATGTCATCCAGTTGGAATATTGACAAGGACACATCGTGGCATAGGAGTTGTCACTGCTTATCAATAACTTCTGCAGCTTCAGTAACGTTATTCAATGTATTTACCTATTAAGAATCTAAAATATTGCGTTGTTTTAAAGTGAGTACCTAAGTAATCTTGACACTGTATCTTTCTAGTGTCTTTGATGCTATGGAAGCCTCTAGGAAAGTGATAAATAGGAGTATATGTAGGGTCTTACTGATACTTTTAATTAATGACTAGTTTATTGTGAATAAAATTCAAGAAACAAAATAAAATCTCACTTTAAGTAGCACGTTCGCATATTGCTATTTCTACTGCTACTCAGGACATCTAAGTATGAGGGTTTTAGCTTAATGTGCTAATGGGTATACTTCTTGATTCGTATGAGATAGTGGAGGACAGTTAAAGTGTAAGTTTTTATCTTAAAAATAGTTGCTCTTAAAAAAATTTTCCTTTTCCCTGTGTCTCAGTAGTTGTACTTGGTGGTTGTTCTTGTCACCAAAAAGCAGCAGAAGATGGCTGCATGCATCCTCCTAAAATGGTTGTAACGAATTCAGTGTGATTGAGCTTACCATTTAATAAGCAACTTTTTTTTTTTGGTCAAATTGGCATTTTGAGGAATTTATACCACTCTTTACCTTGTCCCATGCAGACAAAAGATTTTGATTACAGGTGAGGATCTGATTGGGCTTGGTGTGTGTTTAGTTACTCTTTGGTTGGATCGGTTTCCTGGGCCCGTTCAAACACTGTGGTAGGAATGACAGATCTAGCTGGAGACAAGACAGCACTTGTGTTACCTTTTGCCTGTGGTGTGGTTTGTCAGACTGGCTATGGTGACAGAGGTAGTCAAGAGCTTCTCTTGTGTTGTCCCCCTTCCTTGCCGGCTTCACGTCACGGTTGGAACCTTGTCCAGTCATCTTACTGATTTAGTTTACAGCGCTGCTGTACTCAGCTCTACAACTGAGGAGGGAGGATACACTCCTGATAAAACGGGAATAAATCACCACAGTTTAGAATGAGCAAGGATTTATTGAAGTAGTTTGGCTTTTAAATGACATGTTCGGTTTAATTCAATGTGTGATAATGCTGAGTCTTCTTTTGTACAAGATTATTGATCTCTGTGCTGATATATCATCAATTGTGGTAGTCATACTGTCTTGTAAACAGCTCATCTCTTCTGTCTCTTGTTCAGATATGCTTCCTTCAAAAGAGGAGAAGAGCAAGACTCCTCCAATGTTTCTGTGCATTAAAGTAGGCAAACCCATGAGAAAGTCTTTCGTGTCTCAGAGCACCACCGTGTCCCAGCAGTACAGTAAAAAGATAAAGCAACCAGAGTACTGGTTTGCTGTTCCCCGGGAAAGGTAAGCTGCGGCACGTAGTATGAAAACGTATCCATCTCTTAATTTTGAAAGGTGTAGTGCTTTTTTGGAGTTGAATCTGACTTTCCCTTTGTGGTCTAAGATATAAGATGCAGCAAGAATGCTGAAATGAGCAGGGAGGTATCCCCATTTTATTGCATGCTGGAGATATAAAGGAATGTACAGTTCCCAGTGAGAAAGAAGGCATCAAGTGCTATGCAGAGGATGAAAAGGGTGGTATACATGCTGGTAGCTCGTGATAAAAACACTTAGGGATCATTTGGGTTTTGGCTACAGTCTGGGGAGTGCGGAAATGGGGAAAAATAGAGCAGTTGCAAGAGTTTCAGGGGATGGGCTGAAGTGCCAGTGTTAAAAATGGGTACTTCGTGGGAGCAAAGGACAGAGAGTGGAAAAGAGAGAGACTTCTAATGGAATGAATGTAACTATTTCTGCCTTCAGACCCATAAAAGAAAACATCCCTTTGTGACAAAATCCCCTTAAATGCTCTATGTGCCCTTATGTACAAGTCGTACTGCATGGAAAGAAAAAAAAAGAAAAAAAGTGAAGGCCTGTGATCTTCCATATAGATCATTTTTCCTTGACTACGAGGAGTCGAATTGCTTGTCTTCCTCTAACTAGAAGGAAGATAGAGCAGCTCTCAGTTTTGTTGAACCTATAGAGGGGAATCAGTGATCACACTTGTGGTGAATTAGGTGCTAGGAAGGAAGAATCTGAATTTGTGATAAATCTCAGAAGCATCTCTTTAGGATGCAGTTTTTCTTTTTAAATATTTTTTCAGAATATTTTATTCTCAGATTTGTAGCGTATGTATTAATTTAAGTGTTTATTTCATATATGTTAGAAATGAGTGTTTTAAGCGGACTAGTTGTGTGGAAGTTGCTGACATAGGGAGGGAGGGGAGAGGTTTAATCCAGCTGGAATGTGGCCATCAGGATTGTTGCTGAAGGTAGCTTTGGGTTTGCTTGCTATCTGCTGAACCTAGTACTTGGCTCCTTAGGGATTTCAAAAGTGTGGGTTTAGAAAATTCTAGTTTGGATTGTGAGTAAATACTTCAAGAAGTTGGAGGGTTGCTGTAATATAATACAAGGTCAGTTACTGCTCTGAAATACTTTGCCTAATGTTGAAGGCTGCTGGACTAATGTGATCTTTAATCATTATCCAGTGTAACACCTAATCTTAAACTCTTAACACAATATTTGAAAATAGCATCTCTGTCATTTTATAAGCAGAAATTTGCAGGTTATCAAGGGGATCTAATTCATGTATAAACTGAACCATTGGCAATTGGTTTATACTTCAGCCTTCACAATAGTAAAGGTCATTTCTGGAGTGAACTGTTGTAGTATTTATCCATGTTGACTGAGAAGGTAAATCTTTGCTGTCACACCCACTGCTTGGATCCTTAAAATTAGTGGTGAATGTGTTGAGATTTGGTTGTTCTTGTGCTATTCATACGGGACTGCTGTAACACCACATGGGTGCTTAAAAGGCTGCACAGAACTTGGGACAATTAAGAGACTCACTCCATCATCTTAATACAAGAGATATATTTGCCTGACAAGTCAGTGTTTTCTTTACAGTCTCAGGTGCATCCTAAAGCAAAATATGGCTTCCTTTTCGCTCCTGGCACGGCTTGTGCCAATATTAAAAAGTGTGCAGTTGTTGGTGTTGCATCTTGAGAGAATCATGAAGAATTTGGGATAGATCTGCAGTGTATTTTTGATTCAACATATCAAAATGGCATACAAAATTCAGTAATATTCTGAATGCAGAGTATCGTTATGTATGAAAATATCACAAAATACCTTTATTGTCTTATTGGCCCTGATGCTGAGTGAATAAGACATTCTTTGTTTAGCATGGTCACTGTAGCTTGTGCAGTGCCTTCGTGTTTTGTAGCAGTTAAAAAGAAAAAAGTGAGAGATTGTGAAGAAATTAGTGTGTGCGTCAGTAACCACTGCTTAAGTTAAATCTTCTGATTTTCATTTAATTGTTTTTTTCTCTGACCTTTTACTGTTTGCTGTTGAAACAGCTCCTGTAATCAGTTGCGAAAATGGCTCCGTTTTCACCCTGAGCCCCATAATCTGCTGTTCCCAGCAGAGTTGCTGCTGCCTGTGCAAACAGTCTGTGGCTTTCGTGTCCTTGGCAGGCTTTGGTTAAAGCTGCATGGTGGGGGTGAGGGACACACAAGGTAATTGTGTTGGTTTGCTTTTCTTTGTGTTTTTTTTTTTTTTTTTTTTTTATAGTGGTTTCTGAAAACTTTCAAACCAAAAAAA
>VXAB01005095.1:64121-83036 GCA_013399175.1 Odontophorus gujanensis
TTTTTTTTAAATGAGAGCTTCCAGAAACATTAACACACAGAAAAATGCTAGGCTGGTATTCTTTATAAAAGGTGTTAGAAAGTCTTAGATGTTTTTCTTTTGTCTGCTGTTCTAGTTCTACTCTGACATGTGGCTTCACAGGGCACTGAGAGCAGTCCAGTGTGTCACTCATGACCCCGAGCAACACCGCTGCATTAATCAGTGACTCTGTGACTGCTCTCTGCAGCTTTGCTTAATCACAGAGGCATTTGCCTTAGCACGTAATGTAGGAGATGGAAATCTCTAGTTGCCTTACATAAAGATTACCTAGAGTCAGGCAGGTTCTCATCACCTTAACTGTTCCTCTGAGCAGGGAGGCACTCCCTTGTGCTTTTGGACAGTAATGAGGAGATCGATACTTTTGCTGAGAAGCCTTGCAATGGGTGTAGCTTATGGTGTTAGAGGGTAAGTGTGCGTGCTCTTATGGTTTACTTAAATGGATATTTAAATGGAATGTAGATTTTTCTAACTTACTGGATTTTGAGTAGCAGTGGTACTAATTGAGTAATTTGGTAAACTCAAAGATTTCCTCAAGCTCTTGTGGAGGAAGATGTATTGTGCTGGGACAAAGGTAGCTATGTGGAATTTCTTCCTTTACAAATGTGTGCCCTAACAAATTATTTCTTCATTTAAGCATTGGAAAGTTCCTCACTCAAGCAGTAAATCTTTGAAATCATTGTAGAATCATTTGAGTTGGAAGGGACCCTTAAAGGTCATCTAGTCCAACTCCTATGCAGTGAACAGGGACAGCTACACCTAGATCAGGGTGCTCAGCCTGACCTTGGATGTCTCCAGAGCTCCATGGGCGAGTCAGCCACCACATCCCTGGGCAGCTTGTTCCAGTGCCTCACCACTCTTATTGTGGGGAAAAAAAACAAAAAAATTCTTCCTTATATCCAACCTAAATTTGCCCTCTTTAAGCTTGAAGTCATCTCCCCTTATCCTATCACCACAAACCTTCCTAAAGTGTCTGTCCTCTTCTTTATTACAACCCCCCTTTAGATACTGAAAGGTGGCTTTTGGGTCTCCCCAGAGCCTTCTTTTCTCCAGGCTGAAAAAGCCCCAGCTCTCTCAGCCTGTCCTCACAGGGTAAGTGTTCCATTCCTTGGATCATTTTAGTGGCCCTCATCTGGATGCGCTCTAACAGGACCATGTCTGTTCTGTAGTGAGGAGTCCACATCTGGATAGTACTCCAGGTGAGGCCTCACCAGTGCAGAGTAGGGGGGCAGGATCACCTCCCTCAACCTGCTGGCCACGCTTCTTTTGATGCAGCCCAGGATACGGTTGGCTTTTTGGGCTGCGAGGGCGTATTGCTGGCTCATGTCCAGCTTCCCATCCACCAGTACCGCCTGGTCTTTTTCAGCAGGGCTGCTCTCAATCCTTTCATCTTCCATCTTATATTAATAGAGTTGCCACGACCCAGGTGCAAGACCTTGCACTTGGAGGGTTTGAACCTCACTTCATTTTATGAAAATTCATTTTTTGTCTTAGCTTCATGCCTCCGCTCCCTAATTTATAATTATTGTATTTTTATGTTATATCAGAAATCTTAGGGAAGCCTGAGCATATAGTTTTGCTGCCTGTCTAATCTCTGTCACCAAAACAAGTACCTCAGTTAAACAGTTTAGTTTTGAGATTCCCATTCTGATTAACAA
Organism: Odontophorus gujanensis; assembly: GCA_013399175.1. Lineage (NCBI taxonomy): Eukaryota > Metazoa > Chordata > Aves > Galliformes > Odontophoridae > Odontophorus > Odontophorus gujanensis. The sequence continues at coordinate 65,816 of VXAB01005095.1, forward strand.
AAAGATATTTCAGCTATTCCATTATAATGAGGGTGCTGCAATTACAGTACTAATCTATTTCATTACCACTGTTCTTGTAGCTTTATTCACTCAATGCTAGTTTTCTCCCAGTCTTTGAGAGCTGCTCTGGTATTTTAAGTTTTATTGGAGTCGTTATCACCCACTCAGACTTGATTCCCGGCTCTCAAAGCTTTTAGACATAACTACATGCATAGGGGTAACTTAAAACAACTCACTTCTCTTTAATATAGTTCTTGGCTGCTATACAAACATACAGTATTTAATCATCACCATTATTGAGAGCTTTCAGATAGTAGTTGTTCAGGTATAAAGTAGAAGTACTTATTGAATGATTTTCTTCTTTCAAATGACTACTGGCAACTTCCTGCGTAACTCTTATAATGACTATGGCCAATACAATTTTTAGGAATCAGGTTGCTTGTGAAGAGCTTAAAAATCTCTAATACTTCTAGATTTGCTCTCCTGATTTTGAAGTAATGTTCTTTAATCTCCAAAATGAGTTTTCTACTGAGTTCATATTCTTCACTGTAAACTTTTTGTTTCACATTTGTTTTGTTCCTGTGTGTATTCAATACTATGAATGTATTTGTAAGAGCATTCAGTTTCCTTTCAACTTATCCGCAGCCAAGGGTATTTTTCTGCATTTCCCCTTTCTTTAGTTGATGTTTCATTTCTCATGTTTGATTTGATTTCTTGGAAGTTTTCTTTTTTTAATAATTAACCTCATGGTTACTGGTGTCGGACCTTTCCAAGCACTTTGTTTTATTGATTTATTTGTTTTTTCTTGTTAGTACATGACACGCTCATAAGCATATGATCACCAAAACAGCTACTGACATCTAAGGATACATTCTCTGGCAGCTGTCATGTTGGCTGTAAAAGAATTCATAAGCAATGATATTTCAATGTAAAAATTATCTTCAGTTCTTTTTGGCTATAATGTCGTGTTACAATTTGATGAACAGAGAAGGGATGCTCTGCATCCCCTTTCAGAATTACCTCATTTCTGCAGTTATCTATTTTGTATTTTATGCTGTTGCTTCTTAAATCTGGAGTGTCTGGGTTTACTTAGCATTTGCCCATGTAGAGGAAAACTTATTTGTAGATTGCTTAAAGAAACTGAGCTTATACAGGAGCACGGGGCCCGACAGGAAGTATTCTGAGTGTACTGTGGCAGCTGGTTGATATTATTGCAAGGCTGCTTTCTGTCTTCCTCTGAAAGGTAATGATAATTGGTTAAGGTCCTTAATAACTGGAAAGATAATTACTGCAACTATCTTCATAAAAATCAAGAAGAATCTGTGGAAGCATGGGCCAATTGGCTTCACCTTGCCCCCTGGGACTGTTACACAGGTCCTGGTGGAAGCCATTTCCAGGCATGCAGGAGTCAAGAAGTGATCAGAAACAGCTGTTACAGGATTACCAAGGGCAAACCATGTAGCTTTTCTGTCATGAGACCTTAAGCTTTGTGAACAAGGAGACAGCAAGAGGTGTTGTTAACCATGACTTCAGTAAGGGTTTCACTACTATCTCCTATAGTATTGCTACCACTAGATAGGAGAAATATAGTCGAGGCAGATAGAAAACAAGATAGGTAAAAGATCGGACTGTTCTGCTCAGAGTCAATAGTCTAAGTGGCAATCAGGTACAAGTGGTATTCCTTAGCAAATGATACTGTTTAATGTCTTCATTGAGGATGCAGACAATGGGATAGAATGCATCCTTGTCACGTGGGAGGGTGACACCAAATGTGGGGAGCGTTTGTACATTGGAGAGCAGAGCTGCAGTTCAGAGGGACCTCAACAAGCAGGTGCAATGGGCTGACAATAAATGGCAGGAAGATCAGAAAAGGCAAATGCAAGGTTGTATGGCGTGGGTGAAGCAGCCTCTGAGAATCTGTGGACAGGTGGCCTGGGGAGCAGTTCTACAGAAAAGGAGATGAAGTTGAGAACAAACTCAACATAAATCAGCCTGTATTTTCTTTGAGGTTAATGAATCCTTTAGTTCTTGCTGGCCCACATAATGGAAGAACATGGTGAGCAGTTTGGAAATGATTGTTCTTAAAAAGATTGATCCAGACCCTTTGAAGATGACATGCTGCATACGTTGTGGAAATACTGATTAGATGCAAGGGGAAAAAAATACATGACATTGTTTGTGCATGGAAGAAGTTGCACAGAGAGGTTGAGGAATCTGTTGGAGAGTTTCAAAGCTGCAGATGGACAAGACTGAGAAAGCTGCACAAACTTGGGAATTAGCTCTCCTTTGAGCAGAAGGTGGAGTACATGTTCTCCAGGGGTGCCTTACCAATTGAATTTGTTCTGTGTTTCTGAGGTAAAAGAGCATACTGCTCTCCTCTGCCCATATATACGAAAGTACGTTCACATTGGTCTTAGCCAGATAACAGCAGTCTGTAGTTTTATTGTTCTTATGTAGGGATTTCTAGAATTAATTAGTTAGCTTTCCAAACTAGGCCTACTGCATATAAAATAAACACTGCTCAAGTTAAAAGTCTTTTCCAATTAAAACTCAAATTAGTTAGTGAGGAGATTATCATACAGCTCTTTCTGAAGCATCTGTGGAGCAAGCTGAGAGGAATGGGGCATACTGTGTCAGCTGTTGATGTGGGAAACGTGCAATTAGGGGAAAAGATCTTATCTAAAATTAGATGAGGCAACTTTCAGAAATGTGTTCCACAGTTCACAAATTTTAGATCTACGCAAGCTTGTAAGCAGTCATGTGACATCTCACAAAGAAGGTGGGAACCCTTAACACTGTGGGGTGTGGTTCTCTTTAGCTTCTTCCAGCAATTACTGGCTAGAGTGATCCCGAAGGCTCGCTGATTGTGCATTACTACCTTGATGTCTCTCTTGTTTGTATGTGTTGCTGCAGAGTTTTGAACAGCAGCTGAATTTTTCGCTCTTTATATTGATGGTAGCTTTGTTGCTTATTTGAGGCAACAGGAGGCTGTCGATGCCATAGAAAGTAGTGCTGGATAGAGCTGTTAGGGTCCACTAAAATATTTCTGTTTGGATTTGCGTATGTTCATTTTTATTTTGATCTTCAGCGCTGTTGGAATAAAGGGTGATACTAAATAAATTATAATGAAATAATTTTTTTCCTCTGTTCACTATGGCTACTGTCAAACAACATCTCTTTAAAGAAAATGTACTCACGCTGCTTGTATCATTGACAAAGCTGTCAGTAACTGCTCGTTTTCATGATGAGATGGTGGGTTCTTTTCTTTTTCTTACTTTCTCTTGGATTTATCTTCTATGAAGAGTGTTTCTAATACCAAACAGTTGGTGGTCTTAATATGAATTGTATGGGACTGAACAAACCACTTGAGTCTATCTGCAATGCTTTGTTTGTGTCTATAGCAAAACGAGAAAAAAATGTATGACAGGGAGGGAAAGCAGAGAAAGCTCAAAGTCCTTCAGGGTGCTGGGTGGAAGGAGCTACTGCTGTGCGTGGTGTGTGAGTGGAAGTATATGGGTTCCTGGTGCATATGGTTATCCCCTCATTGTCCCCAGGTGAAATCTGTGTACTATGTGATACTGACATATTCACGGATCACTAAAAAATGGTTGTTTCTTCCTCTTCTGTTTACAGGGTGGATCATTTGTACACGTTTTTTGTTCAGTGGTCACCAGAAATATATGGGAAAGATGCCAAAGAGCAAGGTTTTGTTGTGGTAGAAAAGGAGGAGCTTGACATGATAGACAACTTCTTCAGTGAGCCCACTACTAAAAGCTGGGAGGTGAGCGCTTTCTGACGCGTTACACGAACAATGTTTGTATCAATTCTGCATGCTCTGTTAAGAGTTTGAGCACTCACTCTTTTGACAATTTTTACATTTCTTTATAACGTTTTCTACTTCGCATAGGAACTTTTTCACGTCTTGCAGTGGTCTTATAAATGTACTCATCTTCTTTCAGTATTTATTTTTCTCCCCAGAAACTGCAGGCAAACAGCTAGCAGTTTTCTGATTTGCCACTAGTACATATTAGGTATGTAGGGATTTTGGTTATGTGATGTTAGCCTTTCGCAAAACAGCAGCAGTAATTTAGCATTGCAAAATTTATATCCTATTTATATGCTATTAGTAAGTTCTCCAGAAAGCACACGTACCTGTGAACACCAGCACAGACTCCTGTGTGCCTGTTGAAATGGATTAGCATGAAATACTGTTATACAGAGCAAATCTTTGCTGCTTAGTTGCATATAGAAGTTTAAATGGTAGTTGTAAGATAGGTTTTACACTCAGACTTTGTCTTGTTCATCTGGGGACTTTTGCTGTCTGTTTTAACTCCGTGCTGTTCCTGTCTTTCTTATCTGTGTCTCATGCATATCAAAACTAGTTTCTAAGGAAAATAAGTTTACGTGCTTTTTTATAATCATACTTATAAACACTGAAGCACTTGTTGTGTCATGAAATGTGATAAATTAATGGATAATTTCCTTCCTGGGAGTAGATCATTTGTCTTGAAGTGGTTAAAAAAAAATCTACTGCCCTGCTTTTTAAACATTTTAGTTTTCAAATGGAAGTTTGTTCAGAAGTAGAATTTGGGAGTGGAACTTGTCATTTGAAATGTAGCAAAGTTATCTCTGATTCTAAATAGCTTTTATTTTTAAAGTTTTGTTGCTCATGATGCTGGTGCTTTGTGAACTGCAAGATGAGAGGAAAAAGAAAAAGGTCATCAGTCCTTGTTTTCCTCAGAGCTGAATGCAGACATATATTATGCTTGATTTCATTCTTCAATTGCTATTTGCATTTTCCCAAATCCAGAATGAAGGAGTAGGGCCAGTGATTGAAAGAACAGAGGCGGGAAAGATCCAGCCACGCTGGGAACTTCTCTCATTGTTTTGTTTAAATATGTACTGGGAGAAGAATGAGCTGGAAACACTTTTACGGTGTGTCTCTTTTGCTTGTAATATATTCAAGCTTCACAAATCTGAAGTAGGTCTGCCAGGAAACATCCACTGAAAGTCCAAATTTGGGCATGCTTACTGTGAAACTATCAGTCTCCCACTTGGGGAAACAGAAACTGAAATTGTGGAGCAGCATATAAGCAATTTTATGAAAGTGTGTCATGGGAGTGGCTTTTTGTCAAACTCATGGGCAGGAGCTCTTGCCACTGGAGCACTGAAGTACAGTAGATAGCGAAAAAATAAATTAATAGATGATGAAAAGGCAAAAGATGCCATTGAATATTCAAATTCTTTACTGTGCCAAACCTGACCAGGAGGAAGCTTTTGTGAAGGTATGTTGAACTGCGTTCCTATTTGAACAGCGTGGATCTGATACAGTACTACTTTTGTTCTGGTTAAGAAGTGCTCTGTTCCCAGATGAATTTTAAAACAGAGTATTTCCACCTCAGGTATCTTGTGTTTTTTTTTTTTTAAAATCTTTAAAGGATACTGTAGATACGGTTTCTATAGCTGTTAATTTTTTTCATTAGTTTTTGCTTTTGCGCATTCTGTGAATATCTGATTTGACATCTCACTTTTTTTTTTTTCAATTTTTGAATCTGAATCTTCAAATGCATACTTCAATTCAGTGAAAAGAGCTGCATTTATAGACTAGTAGGTATCTGCGGTGAAGATGTATTTGGAGTGGGTTTGCAGTTCACTGAAATGTTAGTAGTTTTTCTGCAGTTGCCCATGTCTGCAAGTTTGGTTGTATTTTGCTACAGGTCCTTCTGGTGGTTGATTTATTGTGGTACTTCCCCACACCCTTTCCTGGAAAGCCTAAAGGATAATGTTTATACTAGGAGTTCAGGTACTTTTGCTTGAAGATGGAACAGATGTTCTTTCAGTTTAAAAAATATGTAATAATAATAGTGGCCTGGGTAGGGAAGAAAAACATTTTAGAGGTAGAATAAGAGCAGGGATAAAAGCAGAAAGGCCATTTTCTTATAACAGTTTGAGGATGAGGGGGTTGTTTTGTGTCTGTGATTTATTTATTAAATGGGCTAAATTTGGCAGTTGAAACCCTCACTGAAAGTGGACTCGTGAAAAATTGTCTAGCACAGAATTCCTTCCAATCTCTGAAGACCCAGGCCTGGTTTTCCCCTGAGCCTGGGCTGTCAGGATGCAGCCACACAGCTCTTCAGGTGCCACCTGCAGAAGTATCTGTACTGCCTGGCTTTACTGGGGCACAGAGCATTCATCCTGCAGGCTGGATTTTGCCCTGTCCTCCACTGCAAGTGCTGGAGCACGAGGAGTTCTCTGGATCCCTGCTCAGGGTGCTGCTGTCAGCACTGCTCCAGGTGCCTGTGGATGGGAGTGAGCTCAGCAGAGGCCTTGCTCCTGTCCCACTGGAGGTGCTGGCATGACTATCATCGCTACGGCTTTATCCTACACACAGTGAATTCCTCACAAGTCCTGGTTTTTATGGCAGGTTCCTTCTGAGCTTTGCTATGGGGCTAAACCTCCACCTGGAGTCTTGCCTGTGGGGCAGGCATGTATAGGACCTCCAGGTGTTTTTTGGCTGCTGGTGGCTCCTGCAAGTTGAAACAGCAGATCTGAAAGAGTTGGGGGAGTTGTACAAACGCAGCCCATGTATTCTATGAGAGACATTCAGAAACTGAGTTTGTAGGAGGGTGTGTGGAAATTGTGCAGAATGCTGTGCAGTAACGTTTTGAGGTTGCTTTTCCAAGATAAGGCTGCTGTGGCATTAAGCTCATAGAAAGATGATGATTTAAGGTTTGTTTTTTTTTTTTTTTTTTTTTTTTTTTTTTGGGGGGGGGCTTTTTTTTTCCCCTTTTTTTTTTTTGTGTGGCTGGGCCTCTTTCTTTCCCCCTTTTCTTTCTCATCAGCCCTATCTCTAAGCCCTTGCTGCTGTTTCCCATTTGCCGTGGTGGCATAGAGCCCTGCTGATGTGTTCAGTGTGCCCCCTCTCAGCTCCCCTGGCTGTGTCTGAGATGCCCAGTGGTGTTCTGAAGGGTTTGCAGCTTCCTTCTAGCCTTGTGCCCCATTTTGGCTCCCATTGCCTGCCCAGGCTGCACATGGCTCAGTGTGTCCCCTGTCCCTCTCGGCACATTGTAGACTTCTATAGGTAGGTGTTAAATATGTGGACTTGCATTCTCACTTTGTTTTCAGCTTTATCAGAAAAGGAAGCATGACCTGCCCGTAGTTACTGGAGAGAAGTCCGTGCTTCATTTGACAAGTATTCAGATTCAAACCTGCCTTTGAAGTATTGGCTCACCTTTTACAATACTGTATTTTCTCCATATAAATTCTTCAGCAAATGAATAAATAGAAGTTTTCAAAGGGTAGTTTGATCGGTTTCAAGAATGTTATAAAGCATGCTGCAAATTCTATTTCAGTGGGTTTACATTTGTAATCCTTATCTATATTTTTGTGTTTGACTTCGCATATACAAAAGCAAAAAATTATCAGGAACAAAACAACCCCTTCCCCCACCCCACATACAGACACACACACACACACACACAGGAGAATGGGGATGTTTTAGGAAAGAGAAGAAGTGAAGCTTTGAACTTTTTCATATTCTTATGCATTAGCACCTAAGAAAGTAATATACTACTAGTAACATATAATGATGTAAAAATAGTATATAGTAATCTTACTGCATGAGAGAAAATGAAGAAGCCTGTGCCCACCTCCTTTAGATTCCCATAAGGTGAAGCTGTGTGTAGGATGACATGGAAAAAACTCAGCGTGCTTTCACCTTTGACTCAAGACCATGCGTGTCTGAGAATGACCGTGTGATGTCACTTGCTCCCATCAACATTTATTATTCCCAGAGGACCCAACAGCAGTGGTAGGTCACGGCAGTGTGAAGACATTCGGACCGTGCTATCTGTGCTGTCTCATACCTTGCCATGTGATAATTACCCTATCAGCAGCCTGCCTGTGCTTTGATGTAACCATCACATACAGTGGTTTTGCTTCATGCAGTATGGCAGTGTAGGGTGAGCAACCCGAAAGAATAGTACCCACAGGAAATAACAGAGGTGGATGGTATATTTTGTATGGCTTATCTGGATGGTATACAGACAACCAGTAAATAAAGAAAGGCTCACCTGTCACTGATGGTCAAGGCTTGCCCAGGACTCCACAGGGGAGGGATCTCCAACAAGAGATCCTTCCCCAGTGGTGGTCAGCCCTTAAATGGGGTCTTGGAGAGGTGGAGCCAGACTCCACCCCTTCTGGTCACACAGGTGAGTTACCTTCACCTGTGCTCCTATGGCTGACTCAGGGCTCGCCTCAGGTGATCAATCAGTGGTTCAGGCCATGATTCAGCAGTTCCCATACAGGCAAATAATTAGTACGTTGCTTTAAATGAATATGTTTCTGTAGAGCACTGACAGCATAAGAGCTGTGCTTCAGGATGGACACTTGCTCTCTTGCTTCAGATCATTACTGTAGAAGAAGCAAAGCGGAGGAAGAGTGTTTGCAGTTACTATGGAGAAGAAGAAGATGATGATGCTTTGCCTGTCCTGAAGCATCACAGTGCGCTTCTGGAAAATATGCACATAGAGCAGGTATGACTGAAAAGAAAATAAATAATCAAGTTTCTTTATTAGTTCTGCTAAGTGTGGGGTGTTTTGCTCCCTGTGATGTAACCAGTTGAATGCCTGACCATTTCTGCCTGTTCACTGCCCAGCTTGCCCGGCGCTTGCCTGCAAGAGTGCAGGGCTACCCATGGCGGCTCGCATATAGCACGCTGGAGCACGGGACTAGCCTGAAGACTCTGTACCGCAAATCAGCATCTCTGGACAGCCCAGTTCTCCTTGTCATCAAGGATATGGACAACCAGGTAAGGAGTGTTTGTTGTCCGAAAATAAACATGGCAACAGTAGCTCCACATGGCTTTATTTTGAAAGACAGAGAAGATTTGCAGGAGCACTTGCTCAGCAGGCGTACGTCACCAGTTGGTCCTTTTCATATCATACACAGCTCAGAAAGTATCTTGAAAAACTTTTTTTTTTTCTCTGTAATTTTATTCTGTTCTCAGAAATATTTTAATCCTTTTATTCTGACAGATTTTTGGAGCATACGCTACACATCCCTTCAGGTTTAGTGACCATTACTATGGCACTGGTGAAACATTTCTCTACACATTCAGTCCAAATTTCAAGGTAAGTGGTGTTCCATTTCTCGGATAAGATTGTTGGATTCCAATTCTGAAACATTTATGAGAAAGCTGTAGGGAGACTGCATTTTTTTTTCTGTGGGGAGGGATTGGATTTGGATGATCTTTAAGGTTCACTCCAGCTGGTCTAGGTGTAACACTATAAACAGAAATATCTACAATTATTTGAAGTGAGGGTAAGCAGTGGGTTTCAAGATGGCTGAGGGAGGGAAGCAAGGAATAAAATATCAAAGGCTCACTTTGGAAGTCAGTGAATGTCAAGAGTAGGATATTACTTCACACACGCTTAGGATTCTAATGACAACAAAGTAGAGACAGAAATGCCACAGGAAAACCCCTTGATGTCCCTCCCTAACTAGTGTATTTTTCAATATTGAATGCATTGGCATTTCAGAGTGCCTGTTGATCTAAAGATGCAAGCAGAATTGTAAAACTGATGCCTTGTTCCATTCTTGATTTTAAATATGCATTGTTCCTTTTCTTTCTACCTTTTGCCTCCTCCTCCTTGCCATTCAAAAAGAAAATAAAAATGAAATATGACTACACCAAAAAATACCTGCTAAGGGTCAATCCCTGCTGATTTTGTAGTACTAGAATCCTCACAAATCCTCGCAGTCCACATAGCTTTGTTCTCCTCCGCCCTCAGGTATTCAAATGGAGTGGGGAGAATACCTACTTCATCAATGGAGACATGACCTCTCTGGAGCTCGGAGGTGGAGGGTAAGTGAATGTTTGCTACTGCTTCAAATTGCGTAGCTAACTTTGTCTCCATATGGACCATGGTAGGTGCAGGAAAAACTGATCAGTGAAACTGATGAATTTTTAGTAAACTGTGTAGGACAGATATCTTAGCAATCTGATTTCGGTTAGACCTAGAGCAATTTCCATCACTTAAAGATAGCAACTGATGTCAGGCATGTAATCTTTAGTGGATGGGGGAGGTTGGAAAAAACGGGTGTTTTGGATAGATACACTGCTGAAGAGGTTTGCCACTGGAAGATAATCCTCATGGCAGTTTTGCCATCAACATCTAGTGTTTCTCACATGGCCCTTTTAAACTGTCATTATTCTGTTGCTCTGTAGAATTAGCATGCAACTAGTGCTTAAACAGCAAACTGATTTGCAGGTGCTTTGCCAGGGTTAAGCCTTCATGTTCAACCCCGCTGGTTCTCAGAATTGCCTAGGTTTCTCCATATCACTCCTTCACAGCTACCAGATAAATATAACCTGTAATTTGATGTGTATTTTCTTTTAGTGGACGATTTGGCTTGTGGTTAGATGCAGACTTGTATCACGGGCGAAGCAACTCCTGCAGCACCTTCAATAATGACATCTTATCTAAGAAAGAAGATTTCATAATACAGGATGTAGAAGTATGGACATTTGAATGAAGTACTTACTGACTGCCTTAAGGACTGGATCCAGTAGGCACTTAGAAGCTAAATAAAAGGTGCGGGCTGCCTCACAATGTTACACGCTTTATTTTCTTTCTCTAGTCATACCGGAGCATGACTACGCAAAAAATAACCAAGGAAAAACAGAGCTGGTTTTCAGAGGCAGAAGGAGATGGAACAGTACAAGATCAATCAGAGGTGTTTTTTACTCCTTTCAACAATGCTCCTCCATTGAAGATATGATGCTTATGAAAATGTTGATGGTGTATAAATTGAAAACTTTTTCTGTAACTGTGAAAAAAAAATACTGTGGGAAAACTATATCTGTCTTGTACATTCCATGTATATTTATGTTCAGCGTACAAATGCTAACCAAAAATAAAAAGTTACTTCACCAAAATCTACAGCATACTGTTTGCCATGGAAAAGAATCAGAAGCAGGTGTACACAGCACTTAAGGGACCACGTTTTAAAATTCTTTTTATTTATTGTTCTTGTATAGCACACACTTTTTGTAAATGAATTAGCTAAGAGGTTATTTTTTTTTCTTTTTAATATTTCAGATCTTAATTTGCTAAGTGATTACTGTTCAGGTAGGATTCTTATGCGTTGGCATTTATTTTGAATCAATTTATTTGATTTCTCAAGTTAATTTTTCTTCTTATTTTGTAAATGAGATTTAGTTTTCGTTTAACCCAAGTAAGAGGGTTTATTTTCTGGCAGAAACACTTGAGTGCATAATTCTGGTTTTGTCTGAGGTGAGAGAAAAGGTGGTTAGCACTTCTCATTAACAGGAATGTGTGAGCAGAGTTTAGTGGATCATTATTTTGGCAGTGTGTGGAGACACTGGGCAGAATGCCACCTGGTGTAGACTGTGTGAGCTCTGGTGCAGTCAGCGGAATTAGGACAGCATGCTCTGAGCATCTGTCCTAGTGCCATTTGACTGTTCATGAGGGATGTTTCTAAGAGATGATTGTTTTCTGTATCACCACCAAATGATTCAAAATAAACCACCCACTGTGCTTTTTCTGAGCATTTCTTTACACGCCAAACAACTGCTTTGTTAAGGAAAACATAACAGTTTGAAGATTTGGAGAAGAATGCTGTTTCCTTAACAGGCCAGGTCATGTCAGTGTAGTATTTGTTTTCCTAGCAATTAATATTATTTCCTTCCTTATGACTTGAAGCAACAGGCTGGCTTGGGATTTGACAGGCAAAAAAATATTCTTCCTCAGTTTGCATTTTTTTCACAAAATAATCAGATAATTTTCCTGTTTCTCCCCTCAACACTTAAAAAGAGACCATATGACAAAGTTACACTAAATTCGAAGCAGATCACTGCTATGAACATTTCATCAAGGTTTTATTCACACAATCCAATCCTGACCAAGGCAGCCTTTGTGGCAACAGTAGAACTCCATCCTGATGTTAGTACTGAACTTGGGATTGTCCTGAGGAAGACAGGTTTTAACAACGGTGGTGTGTTTCCGTGGATTAAACAGTATAGTCTAGTTCTGGAATATTACTGAGTAATGCAACTCAATTTAGTTACTGCTCTTCCCTTTTTTAAATATATTCATATTAAAACAAGAAGCCAAATGATTTTCCTTCAAAAGCATTAATAAATCTTAATCCTGCACATAAATTTCACAATCTAAAACCAATGCTATACACAGTAAGTCTGTAACATGCTGCGCGTGAGCTTTTCACACTCTACGCTGTGTACTACAGCCATAAACAGACTTATTGGTACTGCTGTAAAGTATTTTCCAGGTTGCTGATAGCATAAAGCTTTGAAGGCACCAGGAATATGTAGTACCATTTGCTCTTTTTATGGTGGCAGACCACTTAGTAGTTCAAATAAATTAAAAAAAATAAATAAAAGATCGAAAACCCCAAAGCCGAGTTCAACATTTTACACACGTCACCCTTGCTATCTACAACTTACTTCATTATATTATACTTGTCAGAGCATATCTAAACGCTGTGTTCTATATTCAAACAGTGTTGTTCAATCAAATTCTGTGACCCTTGAAACTATGAATATTGAATATATGTAATGCAGTGCTATCACAGTATTTTCAATAAAGGAATTTATGCATTCAGAAACTTTTTGCAGATCTTTTTCTTCCTTAGTCACAGCCATTAGTACTTTTTTAAACTGAAAGGATACCACTTGTAACATCACTTTTTATATACCCTCTTTATATTGCTGAAGTGTTTGTCTATTTTTCTTTCCAACTGAGACAAAAGCAAAAAAAATCCTAAAAGCACTTGGTTCTCAGCTTTATCGATGCATGCATGTGATAGGTAAAGAGAACTACGATTTATATAATGCAAGAAGTATGCTATCTTTAAACATTACTTCGTGTGCAATGGTGGTAACAATTTTTGTACTATGTAAGTTAAGAAGAAAATTATAGTCACTAGTGATTTTTCTCTTACAAGCATAACTACTTTAGAGTGAGCTTACTTTTGTAACATAGAGCATGTATATACCTCAGGGGATAACAGGTGTTTTTTTTTTAATCTAGAACAGCGTAGAAATGCTTGTTCACAGTAGGGCTGCTAAGAGCCCTATGGGGTGCTGGTGTTTGGTGCTGGTTTGCAGTTCTTGCACATGACTGTGCAAAACTGGCATTAGAGCCAGGTAAAATACGTCTGCTTCCTGAACAATCTTCACGTGTAAACCTTAAGATGTAGGGATCCTGGAGACCTCTCTACAAACTGAAAGGAGGTTGTGGCAAGGTGGGGGTCAGCATCTTCTCCCAGCCAACAGTGATAGGATGAGAGAGAACAGCCTCAAGTTGTGCCAGGGGAGGTTCAGGTAGGATTTCCTCTCAGAAAGAGTGGGTGGGCATTGGAACAGAGTGCCCAGGGAGGTAGTAGAGTCAGCATGCCTGGAGGGGACCAAGGGCAGGTGTAGTACTAAGGGATGTGGTTTGGTGGCAATATTGGTAGTAGGCAGATGGCACACTAAATGATCTTAGAGGTCTTAAGCGATTATAAGCACGGGTACCTCCTGGCCTTTAAGCACAGGCAGAGGCCTGCAGGGTGGTGTGAGCAAGTTAAGTGTGGTTAACAGCCATTGAGAAGTAGCATCTTTCAGCTTTGATTTAAATGAGGTCAGAGTGCATTCACTTTTCTATTGTTTGTGCCTTTTTTTTACAGAAAACCGCCGAACAGAGGTGGTAGGCTGCTTCAGAGCCTCGACCGAATCGCGATTAGGGTCCCCCGCGGATGGCGGGCGCAAGTGTAAGCACACACCAACTCCGCCCGCGCGTGACGCGCCGCGAACGCGCGCTCGCCTCAGCCCCTCCGCCCCTGGCGGGGGCGCTGACGAGCCCGGGCCCCGCGCTGCCGGGCTGCCATTGGCGCCCGCTGCCGGCACGTGAGGGCGGGTGCACCGTGGGGCGATGGCGGGCGAGGAGGCCGCGGCGGTCGCCGGGCCGGGGAGCGAGCAGCTTCTTGCCGAGGGGAAAGAGTCTGCAGGCGGCGGTGGCTATGACGGCAAGTGCGTGTTCTGCAGGATCGCCCGCCGGGAGGAGCCGGGCACCGCGCTGCTGCCGTGCCAGGTGCGTAGGGGCGGCTCCGCCCTACGGAGGGTCGCTGCTGTCGTCCTTGGCGGCCCGCTGTCCGCACGCGTGCCCGGAGCGGAGCGTGGGGTGCTGGGGCGGACGTGGAGTCGCCGGGCTGCGGAGTGAGGCGGCCGTGTGGAAGCGGAGCTGTGGGGCCACTGTGAGAGATGCCGGGCCCGGCCTGTGTGAGCTCGGGGAGCAGAGGGAGCGCCGAAGGGGTTAATGAGTTAAGAACTGCAGATCACGTCTTGAAATTCGGGGGCGCCGAAGGGGTTAATTAGTTAAGAACTGCAGATCACGCCTTGATATGCTTTTTGAAATGCGGGCCGTGTATAGGCTGTCTGATCCCGTTTCTCTCTCTGAGGAAGGTGGTGTCTTTATTTCCTGCTATTGAAGGCTGCCACCGCAGGGATCCCAGTCCTGGGTTTGCCGCGTAGCTATAGCGGTTGCCTGCTCTATTATGGAGACAGAAAAAAAATAAAAGGAATATCTTGTCGTTGTTGTCCAATAACTAAAAGTCCAAAAGCGTTCACGGAACGGGTGCTTTTGCTGTTAGATACTGAGGAACCCGAACTGCATAGAGTCAGCTGAGGAAACAGGATCGTGTTCAGTACGCAGGCTCCAAGACAGCTTGCTTCAGTGCAATAACAGAAAAAAAAGTAGGTTTTACTCTTATATTTTTCCAGGTTGATTCAAGTATGATACCAGGTAACATCAGACTGGTATAGGGGAATACCAACCCTGTTACCTGCTGTTTTTCACTGTCCTCATCCCAGTCGTGTAATCTGTTTGTATTCTGTTGCAGTATGAAGACCTTGTTTGCTTCAGAGATATCAGGCCTGGTGCCCCTCACCACTACCTGGTGGTGCCGGTGGAGCACATGGGAAACTGCAAAACGCTGAAGTCAGAGCATGTACCCATAGGTAAGGCTGTAAATATGTATTAGCCTGCTTAAATCAGGGGCAGAAAGTTTTTCACAGCTGTACGTAGCATGCTGTCAAGTAAATTACAACTTTGGAGACCATTTGACTGTGTGTTGCAAATTGTGAATCATCCTATTTGTCTTCTAAATGCTGTTGTTTTCTCCAGAAACAACCTCTGTATTTGTGTGGTTTCAGGACAGGTTTTTTTTATGCTTTTGCCTTGGAAGTTTTTGCATTAGGATTTCTTCTCTTTTATGATAACGAGAACTTTGCCCTAGTAATAAGTAGGGCTGATGGTTTAATTGTACTTTAATTTTTGTTTCATATCTGAAACTTTTTAATGCCTGGCTACAAAGGTCAGCGTCCTGTTGCTGTGTGGAGACATAACATGAGATTAGTAAACCACAACCTGAAAGTGTCATTAGCCTGGAAGTGAGTAACAGTAGCAACTTTCACATCAAACTTTGCACTGCATTGTCTTGACAGTCTGTTTTATTACGAGCAATTACAGTATTTGTACTTCAAATAAAGCAAACATAAGCTTGCAAGCTCAATGCAGTCGTTGAAGTTAGTATTCACAGGTTTTGTTTCTTAAGAACAGCTGCTTCATATGGCATGTCAAATGTTGTTTAAACTAAACAGTAAATGAAATTCATTTGTATTTAATAGTGAAAAGGATGATGGAAGTTGGAAAATCTGTGCTTCAGAAAAATAATTTTAGTGACTTGAATGATATAAGGTACGTATTCGGAGCCTTCCGTGTTTATTAGTGTGTTCTTGACTTTTCAAAATGCTGTTCTAGATACAGTATTACAGTTGCAGTATGATTTATCGGGTTTCCCTTGACCTGCTGTGTGACTTGTCAAGTCTTGTGTCCTGGCACTGAATATAAACCCTTTTTTTCTGATAAGGTTCTAGTGTAGATTGCAGTCCAACTTTGAGATTCCTTCCTGAACGTGCTGTGGAATAGGGAGGCCAATTCACACAGCTTATTTAAAAGGCTGCTTTTCAATTATGTGCTGAACGTTGACTTCAGTGCTGGATTCCAGGAAAGATAAATCTTGTCATTTTCATCAGGGCACTGCACTGTGTTTCAGTTATACCTGCATTCATTTAGTTTAAGCCATTGTGTTTGGTAGCCAATGTGAAGTGTATTGTAACATAATGTAAATAGTGTAGAGTACAGGAAGATGGATCTTCCCATTTAAAACAGGTAGAAACTACGTTAATCTGATGATAGTTGACTTTCCAGGTGAAAAGTAGGTATGATGCATGTAAGGAATGTTCCTGGTTTTTTAACCCTTGTTTTTAGCACAATGTGTGGGATAGAGAGTTGTGAAGTAGTTAATGGTCTTTTGAAGGGTTTGTGTCAGAGCATGTTGAAAGGAAATTTTCATGCAATGTAAAAGGAAAATGTTACGTGTAAATTTCATTGTTCAGTTGATCTTTAATGTAAGATGTTCCACTTCCTGTATTAACATCACCAGTGTTTTTAACTTGTTTTCTCTTTCTGAAGAATGGGTTTCCACTGGCCTCCATTCTGCTCGATATCCCACTTGCATCTTCACGTCTTGGCCCCTGCAAGTCAACTAGGGTTCTTATCCAGGCTGATTTACAGAATCAACTCCTACTGGTTTATCACAGTAAGTGTAATGAGGTTTTTTAGAGCTTTTCAATTGCAAGCTGAAAATGTGATGTCCTTCTAACATTTTAACTATGTACAAAATATTCTTTAAGCAATTATTTTGATCATTACTGTAATTATCAGTTGTATTTTGCATTACCTATTTCAGAAAAGGCAGTGGGTAAAATTTAACACTGTTTACGCTTACTAAGGGAAATGGAGCTACAGTAACATTAATAGGAAACAGTGCAGTAGTTCTGGATTTAATACATTTAGGTTGACGAGATTTGCTTCTGACTAGACTTTGTAAGTATTTGTTCTTTAATATGAAAAGATTTATTAGAATCTGATGGTTGAATGAAGACATGTTGACAGGTTCACTCTTCTCTGGGTGGGGAACTGGCTAGAGGGCCGTGCCCAGCGGGTAGTGGTTAATGGAGTTAAATCCAGCTGGCGTCCTGGTGGTGTCCCCCAGGGGTCAGTATTGGGGCCCATCTTGTTTAATATCTTTATTGATGACCTAGAGAAGGGGATTGAGTGTACCCTCAGTAAGTTTG
>VXAB01005095.1:86889-154009 GCA_013399175.1 Odontophorus gujanensis
CTTTTTTTTTTTTTTTTTTTTGCTGAGCTTGATATATAGCGTGGGATATCCTTGCAGGTTGCTTTGTGCTGGTTGTGCAGGTTGTCCCCTCCCAGCTTCTTGCCCACCTCAAGCCTACTGGTTGTAATGGCAGACTGGGAGAAGGAGAATGCCTTCATGCTGTGCTCAGCAACGGAATCATAGAGTCATATCATAGAATGGCCTGGGTTGAAAAGGATCTCAAAGATCATTGAGTTTCAACCCCGCTGCCATGGACTGGCTGCCAACTACTAGAGCAGGCTGCCCAGAACCACATCCAGCCTTGCCTTGAATGCCTCCAGGGATGGGGCATCCACAGCCTCTCTGGGCAATAGTCAGAAGATTGGTGTGTTAACACTGTTTTAATCACAAATAGGAAACAACACTGAGCTGCTACAAAGAAAATGAAGACCATCCCAGCTAGACCCCAATGCACTGAAATGCGTGCAGCAGGAAACATGAAGATTAACTTCTGTGTTTGAGGACAGCCAGAGCAATGACAGGAAAGTAAGAATGAAGAGGTAAAAATCAGAATATAAACTAGCTTCCAAAACTTTTGCTGACAGTCAGGATAGGCATTTCAACTTGTCTCTGCTACTAGCAAACAAGCCTCAAGCAAGCTCAAACAAGGAGGTGCTAAATGGAGCCACATTCATTACAGAGATGAATGCTTAGGGTCTCATTAGTGTTTCCCAGCGAGGAACTGTGCTCCATTTTCCTTCTGTATTGATGTTGTTCTTGGGTTCAGCAGATACTTCTTAATTGGGCTAAGAAATGTTTTCTGAAAGTCTATTGTAATGCTTTGAATATGTTTCAGAATTGTTGGCCACCCTCTGGAAAAGGCAGTGGGCAGACCCCATTATTATGTCACCCTTTTCAACAGCAGCATTATAACACCATTTTAAAACATCCCCAATCTTCTGTGGAGCATTGAAGAGAGCAAAGGTGGCTAAAACACCTCTTGGAAAGTGAACTTTGTCAGCAGTTTTCAGTGGACAAGACTGAGAAGCAAAGGAAAGTTGTTTAGCCTCTACCCCTGGCTCTGTTCTTTGATCCAGTATTAGCAGTCTTGAGAAAAGCTGCTTTTTTGACTACATATTTAGGAATGACAAAGCTTCATTTGTACTCCTTTGCTCAATTGTTTTACCTAATGCAAGCTCAGAGAATAATACTTTTATGCTAGAGTACTAATTGTCTCCTTCTGAAAGGCAGTACTCAGAGTAGATGCCCATACAACACTATTGCACGTAGAATTTTTTTTAAAAGCAGGTGTTTTGACAAAGGACAGCATTTTCCATGCGGTGAAACTGGTAATAGATCCTCCAGGTATTCTGAGGTCTTCGTAAGCATGAATTGTAGGCAAAAGCATGGAAATGTAAGCAAACTGGTGAAGAGTGAATTTGAAATTTGGCAAATATGAGAAGTAAATATGAACAGTAAAACCTGCATAAAAACTCTCATGCTGTCATTTCAACTGCCGTGCAATATTTATTCAAGTGCTGACAGTGCTTTCTTTGACAAGACAAAATACAGATAATTCCTCTACAATGTACAGTCCAAAACAGGTGCAGAATTCATAGGCTTCATCTGAAAGAAAAGGAAAGACTGCAGAGGAAGTGGATAAGTTCAGTGTAAGAAAAGTGAACTTTCAGGAGGGACTGGAAGAGCTGAATGTCACATGGTTGGACGAGAAAACCTTCTAGAAGGTCAACATTTACCTACTACTACAAACAATTTGTGATATTTAAAATGCACATCCTGCATTTTTAGTGAAAGTAATACATGACGACCCACTTACACTAAAGAGGCCCTGTTGCATAATCTACAGACTGTCATCTGTAGATGCTAATTGAAACTACATTGCAGATGAGGAAGCAGAATTTTGTAGAACTTACAAGCTAGTAGCTAGAGTCATGCCCACTAAGTAGGGCGTGTTCTTGTCCGTAATGGCTTTACAAATGATTTTTTATTCTTGAGTGTATTCTGTGAACAAGCTAAACAACTGTATTATCTTTCCAAGACTTCTTTCGCAATACAAGCAATTGCTGAAAGCAGGTTAGATTTGTCACTGGTGTGCTGACCCAGTTGGGCAGATTTTGGTGCCACTGCATGGGCATATGAAACAGAGCCATCGCCCCTCCAGAGAATGTTCACCTGATGACGGCAGGCAGGAAATGTGGCCCTGCAGTTGTTTTTGTTAAAAATCCACCCCCCTCTGAATTATGTTTTTAATAATAACCTTTTGTTTTATTCAAGATAGGACAATCTTCTCACAGTCACACAGCTAATAAAACCTTTTCATTAGAGCTTACTCTGCTGTTCTGAGAGGTACGCTCAAAGCTTTTGCAGATACGCTCAAGTGATACTTAAACCAGCCCTAAGCAGCAGGAGTACAGCTGAGGCCATGTTACTGTCTGACACTGCATGCATGGCAGTGGAAGCTTTGGTTCTTGTTGCTTAACTGCTTGGGTCATTCTTAATTAAGAATTAGCGAGTCTACACAAGCTGGACTTGCACCCTGAGAGTGCTCAGGTTACACACTGCCTCAGCTGTGTGTCTTTTGAGAGTAATGGATTATTTTCCCTGATGCTGCCACCCTGTAGCTGATGATACTTGAACTGCCTGATGCTGCCTTCTCCTAGTTAGGAACGACTGCTGCAGCAGTATCAACTGGATGGCAAATTGTTAGAATTAAGCAGACCACATTTCATAGCTTGTATTATAAAAACATCGATACGCTTTGAAATCAAAATGCTTGCCCAGGTTTCATTGAGAGAGTGGAAATCCGCTAACATGCGCTCATGTCATTTGGCAAGAAATGCTTTTCCAAAAAAAAAAACCGAGCATTTTAAATATGTCACGATGACAAGTTACATAAGTCTTGTTTTAAGCCATAAATTGTTTTAGAAAGGAGTGGTTTTGAGAGCTAAGGGAACACAAACCAGCAGTGTCTGGTGCAGCACATATTCTCCAGTTCCCAACATGGTAAAGTGATGTGGTGATTAAAGCCCATCCTTGGTTTCCCCTCCACAGCCTATCTGCATCTGGCTCCCACTTGGACTTACTTCACCACATTCATCTCTTTGGTTGTTTTTTTTTTTCTCTCTATTTTCCTTTTCACTAGGAAAAGGAGGCAGAGGGACAACAAAAACTGTGTTTTACTTGCTCTGTCAGTAAGTTTATTTTCAGGCAAAATTCCAATAGAAAAAAAGTCAAACAAAAGTCATTCTCATGCCTCTTGCAAAAAAAAATAGTCTTTTATGTGAATAGCATTAAATAATCACTTCTATCAAGTTCATAATTCATAAGAAATCTCAGTATTCTCCTGAGGCAGGAGAATCTTCTTATTTTAAAGACTCATCAAGTAATGTACTTAGCACCACACAAGAGCTTTTATTTGCTCTTAACATAGAACTTTGTATTCCCAACGTTTTCTTGGTGGTAATTATTTGAAACAGAATTCCTGATTATTTTTAATACAACTGCTGAATATAACCAATTTTGAACACTGAAAAAAGTTCCTCCAGAAGAACCGTGAGTAAAATTCTTGTTGCTCATCTCATGTCTCAGTCCCATTTTTATCTAGCAGCTCATTTTTTTTTTCTCCCCGTTTGGAGAACTCACAACCATGCTCTAAAAGCACAGCTCTGCCTCAACCAAAAGAGGTATGTGACTGTGCTCTATACTTATATATTTGGCACTACAGGACTTCTACTCTCCTGTAGTAAACAGCATTGCTACACCTTGCTGAAAGAAGTCAAAAAGCCTTTTTTTGTTACTTTCTTCTTTTCATGAATGCCCCGATATATTTCTTGTTGTCTTTCAAGTTGTTGTGTTGTGGCACCCTGCTTTTTGTGAAGGGTTTATTTGAGATCACCAAAAAGGCTGCAGAGGTTTGTGATCTTCTCTAGTATGACACAGCATGAGAAGAAAAGAAGAGGTGAAAGTGGTATGAGACCCAGAGGAAAAGAACTAGATGCAGAAGGCACAATGCCAGGGATAGACCATTACATTCAGCAAGATGCAGCTTATTTATTACATGAAATATCCTTGCTGTATACACTGTAGGCCACTAAGCAAGTGATATTTCTGTAAACTTGGGCATTTTCGTATACTTAAGAAAGTCAACCTAACTTCTGTTTATTTAGAGTCGCCATGTAAAAATAACCTCAACTTTTGCTACAGGCAAGCTCTTGTCTGAAGAAGTATATGAACTCCCATGAAAGTGCTCAACTCCACGTTTTGCTAATCAAAACATCCTCCCCACAGCAAGTCTTTCACAACCTCCAAGAATCAGCGTCGTATGGTGGCAATTAGTCATTAGTGTTCAGGAGCTAAAGCACTAACCCGGTGAGGATGCTTGAAAAACCACAGCATACTTGGTAGTGTGACAGATTAGTTGATTATTTGTGATTCCTGTCCAAAACTGCTTATTATTTTTATGCAAGCTTTTATGCTTTTCACCCATTTTCTCTCCTTTAAATGACCCATTCATTTGCAGAGCTGAAATTCTGCAATGAAAGCCTTTCTCAAGACAGTATCTGGAGGTTTTTCCAAACGGACAAGCAGCAATATTCATCAGATATCGAAGTGTCATTCTAGCAAAGTGATGACCACATCATCATCCTTTCCTTGCCAAAGCATTTCACCTTCAAAACGAACCAGGCCGTGTTTTCTGGCTCTCAGCAAGATTCCCACCACTTTGTTGGAGATAGTCACGTATGTCTCAAACAGCTGCCCGAACGTTACACTCACGTGTCCATCTTCTCCCTTCTGCCCAGTGCTCCTGATGATCAGGCACAGCTCTTCCACTTCCTTTTCTACATGCGAATGAGCATCTTTCCCTCTCTGCTCTGTTTTAGACCCTTCAGGAGGCCTCCCATAGGCAGGGTCTCCTTTCTGAGCATGCAGAGGTTTAGATGCAAGCCTGTCATCGTTGCTGAATGGGTTCTTTCTCTGGTACTCGACCCGATCCTCCGCCCAGGTCTGCCAGCTTCTCCTCAGGTCACTCACCGCACCGCTGGTTTTAGCACACTGCCCCTTATTCTCCTCCATTCCTTGGGATCGGTCTGCGTCTCTCAAACAGGAACCGACCACCGAGACACCGTCAGCTGAAACAACACAAACAAGCCTCGTCAGAAGAGAAAGAAAAAATCCTGACAGCTGATGCGAGACTTTTGCATCTGCGAAGTGCCAAGGCTGCCGAACAGACTTCAAACACTGAACTTTTTGGTCGGTCCACTCATGCTCTCACGGCAGTCGAGAAAGCGAAGCGAAGCAGCCGGCCTGCTCCTGCTCCCCCGCCGCTGTCCGCGGTGCTCTCGGCCCCGCGGCCCCACAGGCACTGCGGTACCCGGCCGGCCCCGCGGGCACGGCGCGCTGCGCCCGCCCCGGAAGGACACGGCGGCCGCCTTACGGCCGGGCAGCGAGGCTGTGGCACGGAGCGGTGCTCGGCGGCGGGCGGATAGTTCTGCCTTAAATGGCCCCGAGCAGACTGTGGGCGAGCTGGAGCCGGGCTCGTGTGCGCGTAGAGCCGGTGGTGCCCTCCGCCTGCTGAGACGCGGGGGCTGCACAACAGCCTGAGTGCTGCTGCTGGGTTGGCTTCCTGCACGGGGCGAGCGGCTCTCAGGGCCGAGACAGCAGACGGCAATGCGCGCGGCAACGCGGCTTGGTGCTGAAGGGCCCGCGGGTGCGACTGAATGGGAGCTCGTGGCCACTGCACGATCCTGTTGTGCGTTTTATGAGTGAGGCTGCTTTACTCTAGGCTGCCGGACGACTTCCAATTTGGGTAATTACATTTTAGGTCCTTAAAATTCCCCTGAAGGATAAAAAGGAGGAATTGCATTTCCTGCTCTCCTTAGCACAACGCTGTTGTTGCCTTAAGGTGAGTCCCTCCCTGCAGCCCAGCAACCTGCTGGCTCGTTTCTGAGACCTGACAGTACTGGGTTCTGAATTTATGAACATGGCATCTGACCAATGCTTTTGTTTTCATGCTGCAAATACTCCGTAACTCTTGTTAATCTGCGTGCACTTTTAAACTGTGCTGTACAGCATACACATTTGGCATGGATCCCCATGTGAAGAGCAGGAAAGTGCTTCAGCCCAGTTCTTCATCAGAAACACTGCTAGGCCACGGAGGTCTCTGTCTTCTGAGGAGGACAGCAGTGCTCTGTGCAGATAGAGTGGGACAAAGGCAGAGTCAAAGGGATTTAGCTCAAAACAATAATGCCAGTGGCACCTCCTTAAAAGCTTTTGTAAGCCAGCTAGGATGGGCTTCACAGAATCATAGAATTGTAGGGCTTGGAAGGGACCTCTGGAGATCACTGAATCCAACCCCAACCCCCCTGCCAAAGCAGCTCCCTCGCCCAGGTTGCACAGGTAGGCGTCCAGGCGGGTCTTGAATGTCTCCAGAGAAGGAGACTCCACCACCTCTCTGTGCAGCCTGTGCCAGTGCTCCATCACTGCACTGTGAAGAAGTTCCCACGCACATTTGCACAGAACTTCCTTTGCTTCAGTTTGTGACCATTTCCCCTCATCCTATCTCTGAGCTGATGAACAACAGGGATTTCTGTTCGCTTCTTCACCTCCTCCTCAAGAACTGCCCAGGGAGGTTCAGCTCAAATCACAATGCACACTGAGGTTGGCAGCTGTTGGGTTAAAAGCTTTATACCAAGCTTCAGTTCTGCTTACTGCAGGAAGAGGAGCTCAAGCATAGGCTACATAGGTACACCAGGAATGCAGCCTGTGCGGTGCTTACAGGTCATGAGCAAAATCTTAGCCATGTCAAAGAAAGGCCGTCCAAAAACTGTCATGGAAAACACAGAACATGAGTTAGCGTTGAGCTGGCCTGCCCCTAATAGAGGCTTACTGAAATCTGGATAAGCCGAACCTTCCAGCTGAAAGTAACGGGGATCAGGGAGTGTGGGATTTCAGTTTTTGAGTCGAGACGTTAAGTTATAACAAACTATAACCCGCGGTGCAAAACCGCATTGCTGCATCCCTCTCAACAGCCGCTTCCCTTCCTGAGAGTCCGATTCTCATCTGCTCGCCGCGCTGCCAGCGCCGCAGCCTCTGACCTGGGCCTCTCGCCGAGGGCAAAGGCAGGGCGTCCGGCATGCTGGAACCAGCAAGGCGCCTCTGGGCCCCATCCTCCGGGCTCCCGACAGCTCCCCGAGATCTCGCTTCCCTCCGGGCGCGGCCTCCCGCCCCCTCCCCGCTAAGCCCGCCCGGCGGCGCATGCGGCGCGGGAGGCGGGGGATGGGCGAACATGGCGGCGGCGGGCGCGGCGCTGCGGCGGTACCTGCTGCTGCTGGCGCAGGAGCACCTCGAGTTCCGTCTGCCGGTGAGGGGAGCGGGCGGAGGGCGGCCTCCGAGGGGAGGGTTGGCGGGCGATGCCCGCGCGGGGTTCCACCGGCTGCGCCCGGGGACGGCACGGCCTTGCCGCGGCGGCGGGACCGCGCCCGGGCTCGGGGCGGAGCGGGCGGCCCGGGGCCGTGTCCCCGCGGCGCTCCCCGTGCGCTGCGGCGCGTTCGCTTGGGGCTGTCTCCGTTTGCTGCCTCGTCGCCCTCCGACCCCCTTTGGTTTGAAGGCACGGGTTTTCTTGCCGCTCTCCTGCGTCTGGTGGGCTGCCAGACAGACGGTTCTGTGGGGCGTGTAGGGCCGGGACAGGCTGGCAGCGCGGTGCTCTGCGTAAGGACGCTTAGAGGAAAGAAATGGCCTACGGGGACGTTGCTATGGTCCCGTGTTGGTGGTTTGGCCGCGGGAAGAGCGATGGGGAGACGGACTGTCCGAAAGCCGAGCTCGCTGGGATCGGTGCAGGCTGGTCGGGCATGAGCCTCTCCGCGCACATCTGGCCCTGCATCACTGCCTTTGCTTCTGTGACACTCTGTTGTAAAAGGTCACGTTCAGTGGCTGCAGCTTATCACTTGGAGTGAAGGGGCTCCATGAGGAATATCCCTAGTGTTTCGCCCTCATTTCAGTTTATAAGGCTTATTTTTGTGAGCATGTTTTACAGCTACTGCAGCTTGTTACTTGGAGATTGCTCTTTCCCCCATTCAACTCAGTCTGACGGCATACTCTGAACAGGGCACCCATTGGAGAAAATTGTTGTGATATCCTTAAAACAGAGGAGTAACAGACAAGGAATTAATGCTGTGATGGGCTTAACCACAGTTTATAGTTCAGAGTGCATCATCCCCTTTTTTTTGTCAATAATTAGAAAAGTATTTTAAGAATAAATAGCTTAGAGCAATGTCATAACAGGAATACTGTTGTGAGAACTAGGACTGAGCTGTACAGATGTCAGTGAAAGATGAATAGACGAAAGGAAAGCAGTTGGTTTTCATTACTCATATTTTGCCTAACTTGTTCTTACTGTATAGTACAATGTACAACTTCTAATCTGTTAAAAACTCCTTCATTTGCAACTCAGTTCTGGGAAGGATGGTCAGCTACTTCTACACCAAGAGAGTCTGATGATTCCAGCTCATCCATGTTATCTACGAGCAGAGTGTAGTTGTAAACCTCTGCCCTAGCCACACAGTCAAGAGAAGAGTTTTTCATTGTTGATTCTCGCAATAGGTGCCATTCTTTCTTCTTTGTCCAATTCTGTGATTTTCTTCAGTATTCCCTGTAGAGGTCACAGTCTGCATTGGAATTAATGGTCTCTTAAATAAGTAAATAAATAAATGAATAAAAATGAATCTTTAAAGCTTCAGTAAAAACTCTCAAAGCCTGACCTTTATATTTTTCTCTTCAGGAAATAACATCTTTGCTCTCGCTTTACGGTGGACAGTTTAACAGTCAGCAGGAAGTTCGTGTAAATGTAAGTGAGCATCAGATATTTTCTTACAGTGTACATATGGTATAAATATATGACGTGTATGGTATTTTTATTCGGATTGGGTGACTGAATACATTCTGAAGTTTCTTAGGAAAATAAGATATCTTCCAAAAAATGAGTAATTTTCAATTTCAGTTAAGATTTTGAATTCAGAAACAGATGCACATTGGGATGTCTTCATTTAACTATATACGAAGAAATTGTGCCATCTACTGGTAAGCTTGTTTCTTTTCAGAATAGGTGGACAGTGCAGAAGTTCAGTATCTATGTGAATTCATTGTTTACCTCTAGTTCAGTGTATGTTCACTCTACTGACAGTGTATCCAAAACAGTGAAGCCAGGAGATACTTGTTTCTAGTTCCAGTGCTTGTTCAGCAAATATTACTTGTTTTTTTACTATTAGCTGTGTGTAATTAAGTATTCCAGTTGTTTGGAGGATGGATAACCTAGAAAATTGTGAACAGATAATATTTTTCCAAGTCAAATATAGAGTGGGAAAATAGAGTCTGTGATAAAGCTTCTCGGCCTTTCAAGGTAATATACAGTTTTCCCTCAAATTAAATGTTTTATCTTCACTTTCTCGATACAGTTTTCTTTTTCTTTCTTTTTCTTTTTTTCTTTTTTTAATTTTTTTTCTTTCTTCTTTTTCTTTCTTCTTTCTTTTTTCTTTTCTTCAGCACACGTGTTCTGTTTTGATAGTGCAGAATAGTGTAATGGTGTATTTCCTGTGACATCCTCCAGCCAGGCATTTGCATCTCTCATCTTCTTTTTATTTCAGTCTCCGTTTTGGATTCTCAATATTCCTTCAGAAGAGATGGCGAGGGGACTGATGAAAAGGACAGTATGTGCAAAGTAAGAGGTGGAAAATCTTGAAAACAATGATGTAGACTGAAAATTTGTATTGCTGTACAGTGGGAAGTATTGATTTTGTATGGAGAATTATAATAAACAGTCGTTGCTTACCTTTAGAAATTAGGACTGATTATGTAGCATGCTTGTCCTCTTGACTTAACGTATGATCAGCATCATGTCAGATCTTTACAGCAGAGCCCATGCTTATCTCATAGTGCTGCTCACTTCTTAGTTGAGGAAAAAAAGGAAAAAAAAAGGAAAAAAAAAAAAAAGCATGGCAAGAAGGTTGAGGGAGGTGATCCTCCCCTTGTACTCTGCCCTGGTGAGGCCTCATCTGCTGTATTGTGTCCAGTTCTGGGCTCTCCGCTACAAGAAAAGACAGGGATCTCCTTAAAAGAGTCTGGCAGAGAGATGCAAAGATGATAAAGGGCCTGGGGAACTTCTCATATGAGGAAAGGCTGAGAGACCTGGGTCTGTTCAGCCTTGAGAAGAGAAGACTCAGAAGGGATCTGCTCTATGTCTATAAATATCTAAGGTGTGGGAGGCAAAGGGACAAGGCTGGACTCTTCTCAGTGGTGATAGAACAAGGGGTAATGGCCACAAACTGAAGCACAGGATGTTCTGCACAAATGTGCATGAGAACTTCTTCACAGTGCAGTGACGGAGCACTGGCACAGGCTGCACAGAGAGGTGGTGGAGTCTCCTTCTCTGGAGACGTTCCAGACCCGCCTGGACGCCTACCTGTGCAACCTGGGCGAGGGAGCTGCTTTGGCAGGGGGGTTGGACTCAATGATGTCTTCCAAGGTCCCTTCTAAGCCCTACAGTCCTGTGACTTGATTGCTGTCTAGTTAGTGGCTTAATTTGAAGTATAAATGGAATTAGAGATTAGAACAATGATAGTTAAAAATTGAAAATCGAATTTACAAAGGAATGGTATGATACGTATTACTTGTGTCACCTTCCTACAGCTTTTATCTGAGCCTTCGACCCTGCTCCTCCTACAATACTCTAGAGCAAAGGAGTATGCCAGAGGTTGGTTGTTTCTGCTGCGTTTGGCCCTTTTTTAAGGGATCTGAATAACACTTTTTCCCACAAGTCATGGGAAGTACCTCAGAGACGTAGTACAGGAAAGAAGCAGCGTAGACATTGTATGGTTCTCTGACCACACTGAATTAAGTTTGTGGTATCTGTGCTTCCTCATTCAGAGTTGTCTTGGGCAGCACTGCTGAGAGGTCCATAGTCCTTGTTGAGTGCTTGTTATTCAAGTACTCAGTTTTCCCTACAGTGACTTAGGCTGTTTACTCTTGCCTACAGAAAGTCAACGCGTACGAAATGGCCCTTTGTGACAGTATGTGTCCAATGGATTGAGAACAAAACTTAAGCTTACTCTAAGACTTAAATAGCATCCTTCATTATCCCATGAAGAGTAAATGCACTGACCAAGAAGGACTGATGGAAAGGAGTAAGTGTCTCTAAGACATCTTACAGCCTCCCCATCTTGCTGCACTCTAAAAATATTGGTATTTTCAGGTCTATATTTGAGCTGTGGGGTCATGGCAGATCTGCACGGGAACTCTATGCGTCCTTGAAGAGCTATCCGATGGACAAGATGGTATGCACGTAAAGAATTTGGAAACCATGCTTCTTTCATCACAATGATTAGTGCTGTAGCTGTACTAATGACATTCTTTGCCTTTTTTCAGCTTCCATATCTACAGCCAGACTCGACATACAAAATACATATTCATACGTTTAATAAAACGTTGACCCAAGCACAGAAGATAAAAAAAATAGATGTAAGTAGATGTTTGAGATCTTCAACTTTTATTTTAATCTACTGATGTTGTTCTTATGCCATGTTATCAGTGTTGTCTAAGATATATTGAAGTTTAGGTTTTCTGAAGATTCCAAAGCAGTTAACAGCTCATGTCTTGTCAACTCTAAATGGGATCTTTGAGTCTGACTTAACACTCCCTTGAAATAAATCCCTGTCTTTGTGATATTTTTTCTCTAAACAGGCTGCATAGGCAAACGTATCACTGTGCTGATTTCACAGGTGCAGAAATGTAAGCTTATGGCCCAGAACTCTAAGATTTATATGGCTAAAGTTTGGTGGTGATTTTAAGAAAACCTGTTACTTGATCTCAGTGTCAGACTTTTGTTGTAGAATGGGGTACAAGCCAGTTCAGTGGCTGTAGTTGCAAGCTGTATATTGTTTGCCAGTTTTCTGTTCTGTCCTCATGTTCTGGGCTGCACTTGTATTCTCCTCCTAATTATATCAATACTTTTATTATGACTTTTTTCTAAATTACTATTAGTTTTTTTTGCTTTTCCACATTCAATTTTTAACTGTTATTGATTCTGTTTACATTGTTTACTGATACTGAAATTGTCTGATTAGTAATTTGTGCCCTTTATTTTTTGTGTATTTATCTAAGTGAAATAGTGCTGAAAATTGGTGTAGTTGCACATCACTGAAATTTGATATCTTGTTGTCTGTCAGAAGCATTGTTTTCATGACTTGCAAACTACATAGTTAGCATGCACAGTTCTTTTCCTCTAAAGTTTTGTCCTCTTCAATTCATAACACATTTTATCTTTCTAATTTTCACTCCTCTGTCATTTGAGCCATCTGTGTTCTCATAGGAAAGGCATTTCAGAAATCCAGGAGAATGTCAGAACGTACTTTTAGTAATAATCTGTTATTTCTCACAGACAGAAGTGCATGCTGTCTTTTGGTTTGGTAGTGGTTGTTGTGTTTGTTTTTGTTTTTTTGTAGGGTACATCTCTTAAAAATTTGATCTAGAATATGTAGATTCTTTTTCTTTGTTTATTATCTAGGCTCTTGAATTTCTGCCTTTCAATGGAAAGGTAAATCTGAAAAATCCAGAGCACATCTTCTGGATTTTGGAAGATTATGGGATGGACCCTAACAATGTCCCAGAAGAACCTGTTGACCTGTATTTTGGTAGATGGGTGCGTAAGTACGGTTACTTCTGTTTTATGATTTGCCTATTCAGGAAAATGTTTTTCAATTTAAAACGTAAAAGTTGTATTGAGCCTTAATGGAAGCAGATTTATTTTGGAAGAACTTTTAAACATGTTCTGTTCCAGATTACTTTGGTCATCTTCAATGTATTTTGGAAATCCGATGGGAAAAGCATTAGTGTTTGGGCTTTATTTTTCCATTAAGTTCTTATCTGTCAATACTACCCTAAATTTAGACTTTGAGTATGACAGAAAAACCAGTGAAGATGGAATCTTTTATGCGACCTTTGGCTATGTGCATGCACTTGTTAACATATCCTTCTTATTATTTGGGAATTCTTTTAACTCTGAATTGCTGGGAATCGTTATTCTGATATCTACAATAATAGCAAAATTGCTCTATTTCTTATTTTTGTAAGAAAAATTTTCACTCTAAACTGTTTACATACTTTTGATCTCCATCTTGAAACATTTATCAGGTACTGCATCGAGGTTTCTGTTGGCTTGAAACAAAATCAGTCATACTTGCAGAAAGCAGAAAGCAAACTGATGTGTTACGAAACGAACAGTTCGCTATTTGTTGGCTGGTGTTACTTAAGTAAATCTGTTCGTTATCTCTTGTATCTGAGACCTGACAGTGATTTCAATTCTTTCAACAGATTGCAGATGGCCAAAGAGAACTTATTGAGTCCTACAGTATAAAAAAGAGGCACTTTATTGGAAATACCAGCATGGATGCCTGTTTGTCATTCATCATGGCAAACCATGGGAGAGTAAAACCCAATGATATTGTATATGATCCGTTTGTTGGAACAGGTATTGTTTTTTTGTTTTTTGTTTTGTACTGGAAGAAAAAAACCTGAGAGATTGTGTTACTGCTTGCACTGTACTTCTACCTGGTACAGCGGCCTCAGGTGTCTGACTGAGATTTGAGGTCATACCAAAAGCAAAATGATTATTGTAAAATGAGTCTTGAGAGGGATTTTGGGAGAAGGAGGCCAACTTCAGAAGAGTTAAATAGACTTCTCAGAAGCATAAAATAAACTATCTTATCTAGGTTGTTTTTTTTTTTTGTTTCTTTCTTAATGTAACATGGTTTAAACACCAAATCATGTGTATTATGGACTGCTTAAAATCTAAAGTAAGAACAGAACCTCATCTCCCAGTATTTCCTTCAGCCACTTTCAAAATGTTATGTGGAGCTGCATTTTTGGAGGTGACTATTTAAAGAAGTCTTGAGGATACTTCTGAGCATGTAACACAGTGTAGTGGTTATTGGGTCATAGCGTTCAGCAGTGATCAATTCCTTGTACTGTCCTTGTATTTGTCTTTTCTTTAGGACAGCATAGTACATACCATGTGCTTTCCCCAGCTGAGAATTTTCATAGTTAAACCAGGAGGGGGAGCTTTTATTCCACATAATAAAGTGCATGGTGTAGTAGTAGCTCTCATTGAAGGGAAGCTACAGTTTTGTAATTGAAACAGAAGATGTATGGTGCCAGGTTGTGAGGTGCAAACAAGTGAAAACACTTAATTAGTGAGAGAATGAAGAGAATTCACTGCACGAGTCACTACAAAGAGTTAGAAAGAGTGAAGGTAACAATATGGCATCGCTAGTTGGACAAATTCTTATTAGCATATGGCTTCACTGTACTGTGGAACATACATCTGGAACAGTGTATTTTCAGAAACACAAGACTTCAGTAAACTATATGTTTGTGTCTTTAGTATTTGTGTTCATGTATGACTTGATTTTTTTTGCATACATAATTATTTCTTATGAAATTTAATCATCTTTATTGTGCTTGTGTTTAGGTTGTATTCTTTGAAAGGTTGAGAAAATTCTTCTTGTTCACCTCTGGGCAGTTTGTTTCACTTTGTTGTCTGTTTTATTTCTTTATTCACTAAACCAACATCACAAAAAAATTCTCAGAGCGTTCATTCTCTCGGGGGTGAAAACCAAGTAACAAAAAATGGGTAAAGTTAGAGGAAAAAAATCACATAGAAATGCTGAAGCTATAAAAATTGGTGTGTTAACACTTAAATGATTCAGTCCAGCAGTGTAACATACATGAAATTCTCCCCAAACTGCCCAGTGATTTGAATTGCAAATTTTATACTCTTATTGCAATAGGCACCTGTGATTTGTGATTAGACTTGTGATTAATGTGCATAGGGACACTGGAAATGCTGGGTAATGCTGTATCTGTTGGTAAGATTTATTTATGACCAGGCAGTCATTTTCCTTTGCTCCTACTCTTGGTGAGTAAGGTTTGGGAACTGCAGTGGTCTCTTAGGGCCATTATAGGATTATTGCTGGAATATAGAGAGGTACTTGTGAGTGATGCAGTGACTGTGAGCTGATGGGTTTGGAAGGAGCATACCTTTAGGACTTGAGGAGTGCTTTGAAAAACCTGTAATTCAGACTTCTTTCTTAGTGCAACTTGAATACATGCCTTGATTTCATCCCAGTTTTTTTAATGCTGAAAAGATAAATATTATCAAATATTACCAACCTTGCAAAATAGCGCTTGCTTGTTGGAAGCAAATTACTTCTGCTTAATGAACCAAACCACAAGTCTTCCTGATTAGTGTAACAGTGGACAACTGGAATTTATCCTCAGAATAAAAGTGCTTTGAACTACACTGCTTTTATTCTTTTTTTCTTGCGGAAGCAGAATTGAAATACTAGGTTCCTAGAATGTTCAGATAATCTTTTCAGGTATGTTTTTCTTTCACTGTTGTGCAAAATGAAGCCTTGAGGAAAATATCAGGTCTTTTATCTGAATGCTTTATATTGTCCTCCTAGACAGCTTTTTGTTAGCTCGCTAAGCTTATTGCTTGTACCTTTGGAAGATGTTTGTCCCTAGTTTTCTTTGCCAATTCTTGATGCTGTATGATTGCCAGAGATTGCAACAATTGCCAATTTGACATTGTGGAGGATATTGATAAGCCCAGAACCTCATCTGTGCTCAGGAGATAGGCAAAACAGACACTGTCTGATTGGAGGCCTGTGCCACTGTCATTCTGTTAATAGTTACCACTGAATGCAAAGATTTTCTGTTTAGTCCTTTACATAAATCTATCTAATATAGGGTAGGTCAAAGGGTGGATCATATAGAGCATTTGAATATCTGTGCACCATTTTGAACACAATGTAACTAGTACTGGCTGAGATCTAAAAGCTCTTAAGTTCATACTTTCCTTTTTTTTTTCTGTGATTAAAAGTTCTCTTAGATGGGCAAAGTACTTTCTTCTTACTTTTCTTGTAGGACTGGGTGGTATGCCCTACTTGGGGTCAGGGATAGCTAAGTTTGTCTTGACCCCCTGGAGGTACTGCCCATCTGTTCTGAGGGATTACAGCCGAGGGGAATGGGTGACTCTTATGGGGTGAGTAACCTTGCTTTTCCCTGATCCATTTCACAAGAAAAAGCAGATTCTTATTATTTTTTTTCCCCCTCACCTTCAGTTTTGGTAGTTTATTGGCATACAGTGTTTTCTAGAATTTTCTAGCGCCCCGGGACTGGACCTTTAGCCTGCACAATGCAGTATGTATTAGTCTGTGCTGAGTGATTGGCATGGGGCAGCACAGCTGCCTGAGATGCTCCTTTTCAGGTTGCCAGTGAATGCAAGAGTTGGTGCTGTCCACACAGGCATTTTGTGTGCTCCTGATCTTGGTGGCCTCTTGTCTTGCAGAAACTGTCCTCCTCATTTTAGTGGAGCTATTCCTGCTTATAAGCAGTTGTTATCAGTAGGATAAAGTGCACAGCTGGGTTACTGGTTACTGTTCAGTTTTGTCCTATTAGCTCTATACTTCCTAATTAACAACAGTAGTCTTTCATAATCTTGATAATCTGCCGTCCTTCCTTTTTTCATTTGGGAGCTGTCAAAAGACTTTTTTTTTAGCTTTTTTTTTTTGTAATTAGGAATGCAGATCCCAATAGTAGCAGTAAACTAAATGAGATTTATTGTTAGGTAAGTAAGCTTATAAATGCATTGAGTAAATAGCGGCATACAGGCAAAAAATACATCTGCATATAACTCTCAATTAGCAAAAGAATTAAGAAAAAGATTTTGATAGTAACATTTACAGTAGAGACAGTTATGTTTATGAGGTTCTTGACCATTGCTACTTGATAAAGAATAGCCACATACACAACAAGTTTAATTTTTGACATGACAAAGGGGACTAACTTTGAGATCAGACACTGTTTGGTAATAATTTCTCTGTTTTTAGAAGTACTTGTAGAATAGGAATAATAATTTTGATTCCTGAATGAGTGGCATGAAAAGATGAGGAAGATCTGTTATAACAGACAAGGAACTTAGTGTTATTACCTGTGGTTATAGTTGAGCAATGATTCCAAGCAGACTGTAGTTTTAATTCTTTTTATTTCTTTATTTCATGCATTATATTATTTTTCATTGGGTTTGAGTCTGTTGTGCTACTTGTGCAGGCTCCTGAAGTTCTCATGGAAAAAATTATAATACAGGTAACATTCAAGACAGTAATTCATAATTCTCCCCTTTTCTCCCATTAACAGGTGGCCTCCTTATCTCCTCAGCACACTTTGGAGCCTATGTATGTGGTACAGATATAGATTACAACACAATCCATGGATTAGGTGTGTTACATATTTCTAAGCAGTTGAAATCTTACTCCTTGAAATATAAAAACACTGATGGTGGCAGATAATGTTAAATCATAGGATCACAGAATCACCAAGGTTAGAAAAAGCCTCTAAGGTCATTCAGCCCAACCATCCACCCACCACCAATAACTCCCCAATAAACTATGTCCCTTAGTACAGCATCTAAACATTTCTTGAACACTTCCAGGGATAGTGACTCAGACTCTTTAGCAGAGTCTGTCCCCTTCTTTCGTCTAG
This sequence comes from Odontophorus gujanensis, assembly GCA_013399175.1. NCBI lineage: Eukaryota > Metazoa > Chordata > Aves > Galliformes > Odontophoridae > Odontophorus > Odontophorus gujanensis. The sequence goes on from VXAB01005095.1 coordinate 104,479, forward strand.
CTCCCTTTTAGATTTTGAAAGGCCACTATCAGATCCCCTCAGCCTTCTCTTTTCCAGGCTGAGCAGCCCCAGCTCTCTTAGCCCATCCTCACAGGAGGGGTATTCCATCCCTTGGGTCATTTTTGTGGCCCTCCTCTGGATGCACTCCAGCGGGTCTGTGTCTCTCCTGTACTAAGCACTTCACATCAGGACACAGTACTCCAGGTGAGGCCTCACCAGTGCAGAGCAGAGGGGCAGGATCACCTCCCTCACCCTGCTGGCCGCACTTCTTTTGATGCAGCCCAGCATATAGTTGGCTTTCTGGGCTCCAAGGACACATTGCTGGCTCATGTTCAGTTTCCCATCCGCCATCAGGGTTTTAATTTGGGATTATTTCAGATTGGATTATTCAGTTTTCCTGAACAGATCAGAAACGATTATAAAGTCATATTAAGTTGCATTCCACATCAGTCCTCTGCTATATATAGCCATGATTTATAGTGCTATTGTCTTTTATGGATTTAGGTGTATTTTCCTTAGTGGAAGCTGTCATAATATTTAGCTTAAAAGTGAGAGTTTTGACAGTTGGTTCCCTGGACAAAGCATTTGGTCATGCTTGTTTTTACTGACTACACTATCCTGTTAATTTTTAAACAGGAACTATTAATAAAAGGAATAATGAAAACCAAAACAGAGTTCAAAATGGTAATGATAACCGTAATGTGCTTTCTTATTGTTCAGAAGTGAACCCAGCAAGTCTATTCCCATTTTTACTTCTCTGAAAAGCTGCAGTGCAAGTTGTTAGATTTGCTGCATAGGACGGATAGTGATATTCCAAAGTTAAACATCTTTGAAAATTAAAGTTTAAAAAAGACATGACCTTATGCAGATGGTACCGTGGAGCGGTTTCACGTGTGTTATCATTGTGCCTTTTTACTTAGGAAGTTTAACCCAAGTAATTATGATGGTGAGTAGGTTAAGGTTGGAGGTTGTTTTTTTTTTAATGGCTTAATTCCTTTCCTTTAAAAATAAATGGTAGACTATATGAAATGTTTTCCAATGAAATAGTTTGTTGTTGAGAATGTGTGTTTTTTCCTTTCCCTCTAAGGCAAGGCAAGCAGGAAAAACCAGAAATGGAGAGGTCCAGACGAAAATATCAGAGCTAATCTCAGACAGTATGGTTTAGAGAAATACTACCTCGACGCACTGGTTTCTGATTCTTCAAGGCCAATCTGGCGAAAAGGGGTGCTGTTTGATGCAATCATTACTGACCGTAAGTTTGTTAATGCCTAGATATGTTGCTCTGTGTTGATTTCATGTCTTGATGAGTGCTCAAGACTGCAGTTTCCACGTTGCAGAAGATGACTGTCGAGGATCTGCATTTTGTCATCTCTGCATTTATTTCAAAGACAGCTACAGATGTGTGTCAAAGCTAGAGATAATGCTGTCCTCCATGAAAGGAATATTATGACTGACATTAAAAACCAATATGGCTGAAGATCATCCTCTGAAGAAGTCTCATTCAGTAAAAGCATTGCTTCACTGGTGCATGGAAGCTTCCTACCAGAATGGTCCATGTGCTGTTAGCACTGAGTCTGCTACACGTGAGTGTGCTGTGCAGCTCTGATGCACTTATGCAGACACGTTTTAAGTGCTTATTGGAATGCTTCCAAAGAGAGATTTAAGTGCATTTATAGTACACTTATCTACTAGAAACACTAAGGATTTGTAAAGATCCTCCACTCTTTTAGAAGCCTGTGTGTTTAACAACATTTATCACACCTGAGAGAAGTAGAAGCTAAGGGAATAAATATAAGAGCTTGATACGGTGTTTTCTGATCTCTGGTAACAGTAACCTGTCGCTTTCGTATGAGTTGGGAATAGAGAGAGTGACTTTTCTTTGTGTTGCCTATTTATGATTATTAAGCATATTGGAAAATGAGATCATGTAGAATATTTAGCATTACGTAGAACTGAGTTTATAAATTGCATTGAAACTTCTGCATTTACAAAATGGCAATACTAGTGTTTCCGTGCTGAAAAGACTCTCACAAGAACATATGTACTGAACATGCAATAAGCATGTTATACTATTGGAAATCTGCAGAAATAGATGAGAAAAGCCAACTCTGGCTCTGCTTGTCTGCATGAGAATTACCACTTGCGTAATGTGTTAGCAAGAAATTCCCATATATACCATTTCATTTTACACTATATGTATTCCATGTATACAGTTTCTTTAGCTAAGCTTTATAGCGGAGGTGTTTGTCAAAAGAAGATGGGATTATTTGCCATGCATTGGAAATGTAGGGAACATATATATATATTTTATAAACAGGATGAAAAAGTGTTCTCCTCTGTATTGTAGCTGATGTTGAGTGTGCTAGAAGCCTCTTAGAGCTGAAGGGCTTTCTTTGAAACAGTTTTAAGGTAATTCTTTACATCTTGAAGAAATTACCCTTATGAACTTTCTTTGTAAAAGTTTGTGTTTTTTTCCTAAACTCTGTGCAAGCCTCAGACAGTGCACTGTTGTATAACACAATTGTATATTGTTACTTGAGCAAAGAGTGCATGTCTCATCTCCACTTTATCTGTTTGCTTTTAATAGCACCATATGGTATCAGAGAAGCTACTCGCAGAACAGGTTCACAAAAGGAATCGGTTAAGTCATCTGAGAGAAGGTAAGCAAGCTATTTTCTCTGTCATAGAATATCAAAGTCTTAATGGGAAGCTACTCACGGTTTCACAATCTTTCTTTTTTTTTCTTGGTTGTCTGTCAGCTTTTTAACAAATCTTAGTAACTAAAGAAGAAAAGCCCCTTTTGTTCGTTTTGCAAGACTAATATGTCTGAAATCCTCTTGGTTTTGTTCTGCCTGCTTATAACTTGCATGCATCCAGACTTTACGTCCTGTATCTCACCACAGCAAACCACCATTACCTCATATTTCCTGTCCTCAAAAAGCTCTCTTCAATCCCTGCAAACTGTAGAATCAGTTTAAAATGTAATGCCTCTATTTTAGCTCAGCCATAGCTCTTGGTTTTCCCGTGCTCCTTTTCTCTTCACGGATAACACGAGGCTTCTGCACATGCATAGCCTTCCTTGTCTTCTGCCTTTTACTCTAAATTGAAAGATACTGTGCTTTTTCCAACATACTTGTGATTCTTTGACTTTCAAGGGTAAGTGATGGTCTAAAGTCCCACTAGGAGAATTTTGCAAGTCTTACAGTAGAAGCTGCATATCTGAATTGGTCTAGGGTACTTTTTGTAAATTTCAAATAGCGCTATTATTTTTTTTTTAATTTAGAAATATGTTTTTTACCTGTGCTTTTATGCTTACACTTGGCATTTTTTGTTTAGCACAGAAAATCACATCATCATTTCATCCAACTATCATCTGAGTGACATCTTTTTTGACCTGTTGAAGTTTGCAGCAGAATATCTGGTGATGGGAGGAAGATTAGTTTACTGGCTGCCGATATTCAGGCCTGAGTATGTATGCTTAATTTCTGGTATGTACTATGTCAGAGTAGATGGTGAATCCTGGCCGTGTATATTTGGACATAGTACAGCTGAAACCTTCATAGTGCTAGCACTGAAAAGTATCGCTCATATTTCGTGTGGTTAAAACTTTGTATGAGGGAAAGCAGATTTTTAAATAAGGTTTTTGAGTGGAGATAATTCTGCCTGTAACTGAAGAGAAAAAGCCATCACATGTCCTTGTAAATGCATGTCCAATGGATTGAGATTTAAGCTTTAAAAATGAGACTTCTGAGGTGCAGATAGATTCCCAAGATAGTAGTAGAAAGGCTCTTATTAATATGTATTTCTATTAGAGTAGTTGATGGAGGTGCGTGACATCATCTCGTCAGAGAACATTCTTGGCTGTTTGGAGTTTGGCACTACTAATTTTGCTCTCTTCTCAGAAATCAAAAATCAGTTGACAAGAGATGGCAGTGAAAGGCAAGAAGTGTAGGGAAGCAGCACTGCTAAGGATGAGAGACCAGCAGAGACTGCAGGATGCTGTCTGTTCAGTAGTGCAGCCTGGGATACTGACTGAATTTAAGCGATGTCTGTTTGCATAGCTTAGTTTATATCTTAAATAAGTTTTCTTGTTATTTAGTTTTCTTCAAAACTGTTCTATAATAAAGGGGGGAATCAGTATCTGGTAGCTGTTGGTGGCTTCTACAATGTTCTGTATTTCTGCTTGCATCCAAGCTTTACTGATAAATGAATTAATTGCTGTCCCTGATTTCACCATGCACAAACCTTGTGACAATCCTACATGCAACTATCAGGTGCTCTTTTTTGAAAATTTAGAAATTGAAAGGAGCCAGTTGGTTACATCAGATGTCTGCACACTGTTCAGTAATAAAGCACTTAGTTGATTATATGTGGGTTGTTGTTGTTTTAAATGATATAATTGGTATTTTAGGCTATTTGCATACGTTTTTCACACAGAATCACAGAATTCTAGGGGTTAGAGTCCAGTCCACTGCTAAAGCAGGTTCCCTTTAGCAGATCACACAGGTAGGTGTCCAGATGAGTCTTGAGTATCTCTGGAGAAGGAGATTCTACAACCTCTCTGGGCAGTCTGTTCCGGTGCTCCATCATGCTGACAGTAAAGAAGTTCTTCTGCATGTTTGTATGGAACTTCCTATGTTCCATTTACTGCCCCTTGTTGCTGCCCCTTGTTCTATTGGTGCACTCCACTGAAAAGAATCTGCCCCCATCGACTTGACTCCCTCACTTTAGATATTTATAAACACAGTCCCCTCTCAGCTTTCTCCTCACCAGACTGAAGAGTGCCAGATCTCTTGGCCTTTCCTCATCCCTTCATCTAAGACTGTTCACAGGCAAGGCAAAGCAAAGAATGCCATTAACAGTGCTGTAACTTACTATTCAATGTCTGTCTGTACATGCTTAACCCTTGCAGAATTCACTAATACACAGGGACTTAGTTTTCCAATAAACCCTGTTTTGAATTGTTGTATTTGTTCTGTTTGTCAGCTAACTGAGCTTTTTGTCTACTCATTGAACATTAGTAAGAATATACTTCTTCCGTGCAGCAGGATAGCGTTTAGCTGCTGGTGACTTTCAGCTACGCATTCTCATTCTATTTTTGTTGCTTTTTTGCTCTCTCAAACTCTAGTTGGATTGCCTTGTTAAAAGGTAAATTTCTACATAGTATTATTCATTTATGCACTGAAGTTTGAATTGTGTAAGCCACTGCATTAACGTGCAATGCAAGTTCACTTTACTTTCAGCTATGAGGACGAACATGAGAGAGAATTTTATGTATGTAGAGGAAAAATAGGAGTCTGGCTACTGGTATGTTGTGCTGTCAGATATGCCCAGGTGACACCTGCCATCAGGCTTCTATGTTATTTGAGATCCTTGTGTATTACTCTAAATTAAAAACAGTACTAGGTTAAAATTGATGTCTGTTAAAAGCACCACTGCTGTGTTTCTCAGATAATGTTATGATTTCCACCTAAGATTGCAGAAAGATATATATATATATAATATGCATTATTGCTAACAGACAAGGATTTTTAACGAAGTGATAACGATCTCTCATTCTGCAAGATAGCATCTCGCACCAGAGTTTACTCTTTCATTCTGACACTGAAATCATTGTTGAGTCTGAATTCCTTTAATTCCTTTGCAGTCAGGCTTTTATATGCTTAAGAAGAGAAACTTCAGGGATGCTGTGTCAGAGTGCCTACTTTACTAAGAGTGAGAGGCTGCTTGGTGTACTACGTGCATCAAAAGTCTTGGGAGTCAAAACAAAAACAAAACAGTTGAGAATTCATGTGATTCTCCCTTGTCAAATGCGTATTCTTACTTCACTTAGCAGAAGCTGTGACTTGATTTCAGACATAAGAAGGCTATTTTGTCTATCTGGATGTTTTGTAGAGAGATGAGAACACACGAAAACAAATGCTGCTGCAAGTCTTTAGCATTGTTTTACTTGTTTAATGGCTTACTGTTATCTTTAATAAATATCGGGGCTTCACTCAGTACCTAGAAGGATCCTTTTATGGGTTCTTTTCTTTGTGAAGTTGCAGTGCTACTAAAGCTTCAGATCTAGTACTTTTATTCTCTAAAGTGAAGATTTTGTGGCAGGGTTTTGTGAAGGATGACTCTTTTTTTCCTAAACAACTGAGCCTCTGAAATTCGTGTTAAATGTGTCTGAAACCAGAGGTTGCGTGAAACTTATTCTACCAAATCCTGGATGAGAATGGTTTTCAAGTGAGTTTCTTTTCTCCTTCCAGCTACTGTTAGTGAACTCAGAACTATGACCTAGAAAAGTTTGCATTGCCTCCCTGTCTTGTTAATAGGTCTGGATAAGTGAAATTTGATTTTTGCACTGCTTTTTGTGTTCTTCAGCCTGGTTTTCTGAGTGCATTTCTAGTTTGTCTGTCTGAACAGCGTTGCAGGTCCATCATTTAGTGGCATGCCTACTGTCACAAGCCTGTACTATACATACAGGACAAGTTATTTTCAGCTGTATTGGATTTGACTCCTCTTTCTCCTAGAACAGTAAATCCACTTTGCAATGTGCAGAAAATCCGCATCTTTACAGGAAAAATACAGAGTTCCTCCATTTTTTAGTTCCAGTGATTTGTGTGAAAATTGTTCTGTTATTTCTTTTTATTTTTAATGCCTGACTTCTGTTGAATCCCAACCACAGGCAAATTATGAGAGCAAGCATTTTATATGAAGTCATAGTCACTGACAATACCATATAACATCTACTGCATTAAAGTGTAGGAAAACTTCTTACAAAAATGAAGCCTAACAGGCTGATTTATACGGCAGTATATATAGGAATAACATCTGATCTCATTTATCTTATTAGCTGAGTTAATACTATAGCATTGAATTGAATTTTAAATTCCTCCTTCTGCATTTGAAGAAACAGAGGGAAATTTCCTATTTCCAAGGGAAAATTTTTGTGAAAAATCTGTGTGAATTTTGTTTCAGATGCAAATGTTCCAGTTCATGAGCTTAAAACTCTGTTTATTTCTTCCAGATATACAGAAGAGATCATTCCCCGCCACCCGTGCCTGAAACTTATTAGCAACTGTGAGCAGATGCTTTCCAGCCACACGTCAAGGCGCCTGATAACCATGGAAAAGGTGAAGGAATTCAAGGTAAGCTTGAATTCTTGATTAGGTTGTGTAAAATGGTAGCTGCTGCACTCATGAAAGGTTTGTGCTGTGTAGCATTTGATCTTCACGCAGTTCTCTCGCACTTGAGTCTTTTATGATGACAGAGCTTTTGTAAAATTGCCACACATTTCTTCAAAGTGAAGTGGGTAGTGATTTAATGGACTGCTCTGGTTTTACTCTTTTGTTTTGTTTTTTTTTTTCTCCTTGTCTTCTGATAAACTTTTAGTCCTCAGCAAATCCCTTTAACTGTGTGAAAGTGATCTTTGAAACTACGCTTGCTTATAGATATTGCATGTGCTTCTCTTGGAAAACTGAACTCTGTGGATCAGATCCATGGAAATGTTTAGATGCCTAAATTTGCATTGTTTCTGAAATGTGATTTGGTGCCCAAGTACAGTTTAAATGCCAAACACTTTGTGGATCTGATGGTACAAGTGAACCGCATCCAACTGTTATTTCAATTTTAGAGTGGTACTTTTTGATCTTTAAAGCTGCACGGGACTAGAAGGAATATAGCTTTTGGAAATAATCATGTTCCTATAACATAAGGACAATGAAGCAAAGAGTCTTTGTTTAAATTTACTGTGAGGGAGGACAAACCAAGTTCCTCTTCAGAGACATTGAAACTGGCAAACACTGCATTCAAGTCTCCATTCTCTTGCTGCTGCTTCTCTCACCTGCTAATACTGTTAAAAAGATGCTACAGCAAGGGGAAGCAAATCATTAATGAAAGCACATGCTAAAGGTGAGCATTCCTTTTCTGTTGGAAGAGCTGTTTAAAATGACAGGAGATACAGATAGACTGCTGTGTTAGCATGCTGTTCGTACCAGCAACACAGCGGGATTTCAGTGCTGCATTCATAGTGCTGATGTTGACTGAAATTTTCAAGCGGGACCTGACTTTTTGTTCAGAGCCCAAGTTGCCAACTTTGTCAGTGGGAAACCTTGAGAGCAAATTAGAAAACTTCTTGACATGTAAGTCTCAGGATGTCCATGGAGGTGTTCTGCAGAAGTTTTATTACACGGCAGCAGGTATGTGGCTGCCAGTGCTGTAGGATAAGATGTTCTGATTTAAAGAATATGTTCACCCTTCTGTGAAGACTGTCATCATTTGTTATTCTTGTTTTGTACATCACGTATTCTTCTGTAGTGCTTTGACATGTTCATGCCTGGAAGCACTTAGCTTTGAGCACCTGATACTGCTTGGCAGACTTACTGCCTAGATAAAACTGTGCGTTGTTTTTGCTGTGGTCTCCAGATGTCTTTTATGTAGCTTAAAGATACTAAGGCTCATGCACTGTTTCTGGTAATGGAGAACTTGTACAAATAACAGGGTAGATATTGACTCTTTAGCCAGTGCCTGCTTGGTTAAGGGTCTTGATGTTTGGCTTCTAGCTTCCAAAGATTTCTCCACCCTGTTTTCCCTTACCTGACGTGCTTCATATTCCCATGGTTCTCCAGGACATGCATTTTTTGTGTCTTTACATCTTGAAAAACCTTTTGAGTTGGATACTTCCGACTCTCCAGATATGATCATAAAATCCATGACTTGGAGCTTTGGCTCTGGTTTTCCTGAATTTTTATGAATGTGCAGGCATTTACATCTCCAGAAAGTTGCCATTTTCTTTCACATATTTCATTTAGTTCAGCTTAGTTTAATACTCGTAAGTGACTAAGATTTTACAAAGGATGTAGTGTCATTATGCAATCCTTCGGTTTCCCCAGTGTCACCAACAGCGACTTGCAAATTTCACAGCAAATTCAGTTCCATTATTAACACTCTTAACTGGAATAAAACTTTCGAGTTAATATTACAGTGGGCAGAACTATGTGAGTCTAACATCACCAAACTATGGAAACAGGTATTTTTGAGAGAAAAAAACATGAGTTTCTACTCTCCAAGATTGAAAGCAGTCATATGTAAGAACTGAAATAAATGTAAGGCTGAGAAGCTGTTGGCTGAGTAGGTTAGTGATGTAATGTCTTTTGACTGTAATCAAGTAGAGTACAGTCTTCTGCTTTAGGCCAGAGAGGGTTTAACCAGTTCTTCCAGACTGAATCAAGTGAAAATGTTTTCCACTGTGCTGGTTTATTTTTCAAGAATCTTTTAATGCAAGTCGGAAAGATCTCAGTCTGTGTTATCAAGTATTTATTTGTTTTCGTTTCAGTGTCTGTTAGGTAGGTTAATCAGTAGCAAAGTTGGAGTATAACAACTTTCAGCGCGAGAGTTCTTTGGAATCTGTTTCTAGTGATCAACTGTCTCAAGAGGGGTGAACTTAGTAGCAGAATTTAACTAGGATGTTCCCTTTCTTTACAACAGTGATCTAGGTTTTTCTTCTTCTTTTCCCCCTAAAGCTTGTTGCAGCCATTGCAGAGTTCCTTGCACTTGTTTCATTCCTTGTTTGACTGTCTCAAAGAATTAGACTAGCTATTTGTCTGATAAATGCCACCTAGTTCTAAAGTTTCTCATTAGGGCCCTTCAAAAAAAAATACTGAAGGAGAGCTCTGTAATTAACAAGGGTTAAGAGAGACACCTAGAAATTATAGGGTGAGATGAAACAGAAAACTTGATTGAAGGTTGAAGACTGCCCATGGAGAGAGGCTCTGGAGCGCTGGGCTTACAAATCCGCAATGCTGAAGGGGTCCAGCATTTCAGTGTCACATAGTCACTCCAGTCGTTAGCGTTGTAGAATTCTTCCTGCTGCATTTAGCAGTGTTTGTTCCTTGATGCGTCCCTATTGTTCCTGCTCTGGAAGGTACTCATTGCTGTTTATAGCTGTATGACATTAGTACAAGTGGTTTCTATAGCTACTGTTCAGCATCAGAGGTAGAGTGTTAGGAAGCTGTGATAAGACTAGGAAGATCTATTAAACAAGAGCTGCATGTGGGTAATTATCCTAAGACTGAACTGAGGCATGCCAGATTTATAAAAACCTGTACACTTACACAATATCTACCAAAACTTAAAGAAAAACAAATCTTTCCTGCTATCTTTAAGCTCACTCCTCTTTCTTTTATCACTTCCACTGTTTATCAGAGACATGACAACTTTTTAATGTTGTCTTTAGAACAATTAAGTGTTAAGCTGAAAGCTCAAGTTAGGTAATAGCAGTTTGGTAGCATCTGTTTTGACAAGAGCTTTTTTGGCTTTCATTTGTCACAAAATTCATCATAAAATGCTTCAGAGCAGAAGTTCTGTGCTATAGCTGCTGTTTATAATTAGTCTGCTGTTCTGAGAAGGATGATTAAAAAAAAAAAGGGGGAGGACATGTGGCTAATGAAAGTTTTTAGTTCTGACTTCTACAAGTAGAGGAAGAAGTCTTTGTTTTCGTGGTAGGACCAGTACACTGCCAAATAGGCTGATCGTTCTGATCAAACTTGGCATGTAGCCGAAGGAAATGTTTCACTCCTGATCCTTCCAGTGAGTCACACTAAGAAGAGGAGAACTGCCTACATTAAAACACTGGTTCAACTCCATTTTCTGAATTTAAGCATGTATATTAACTGGACTGCACAGTTGATGCGCTTGAAGGAAAACATGGTCAGTGGCTGAAACAGTTGCCATGATTTGATGCATTCATTACTGTGTCCTGTCCACCATCCAAATGTTGTCTTCTCTTTTTGCCAAACATTCCTGCAAGGAAATTCAGACTGCGTGTTCTGCCTGTCTAGGTTACTCAGAATGGAGGTCAGATGAGGATATTTGACTGGCTTCCTCCTTGAAATGAGCTGGTGCTTGATGCCTAGGCAAATTCCAAACCAAATAGAATAGTTTCATGAAGATGATTTTTGGCATGGTCTCATCCCTGTAGAATTAAATGCAGTCTATTCCTAGTGCACAGATTGTACCCATTCAGCTCCCTGTATAGAATTTGTTCAGAAATTGTTCATCTCTGAAATTCAAGGATTCCTTTTACTTTGATCAGTTCTCATGTTCCTTGTAAAACTATTTTAATCAGTAAATGTCAATAATCTCTGGATAAATTTAGTGTTTCTTATTTTCTTTTCCTTTTTTTCCTAATCCATTCCTGAGCTGTTCTTTAAAACCATCACAGCTTCCTACCACTCTGCACCTGGTGCTGAACAGTAGCTGTAGAAACCATTTGTACTAAGAGGTAAAGAATGCTAAGTCTTAAGCTGGAATTATGACAGTGTGGGCCAGGAGCTTTCTTAGTAAACCATCCCAAGAAATCAGTGCCTCACTGCAGATCTCTCATATAGCAAGCAGTGATCTGCATAGCTGTTGATGAGGCGTGGATTTACAGAAAAGATTCTTCTGTGGTGTGAAGTGCCAGACTTTTGTCCATCTGATGAATGCAGATGCTTTTCTTACAACTCCTTTTAACTTGAAGTTTCATCTCTTTTTGTACCATATCCTCTCTTTGCCCTAACCAGCCTGGGGTTAGAGGGAGGTAGTTCCTTTCTTCCTTCCTCCCTTCAACCTGAATCAGCATTTTGTTACTTAAGGAATCAAGGTGAATGGTATACAGATGTGTGACCTTTTAGAGGTTATAGGGAATAATTTTTATGTTAAAATACTGTTGACACCTATACCATTATCCGTCAGGGTCAGATATCTCATCCTTTTCTCAACACAAGTGAATTAAGTAAAATCATCATTAAAACACTTCCCAAATGTGTAAGAATACATTACGTGCTTAGGTCAAAGAAGGATTTTCTGGCCTGCAAATTCAGTGGAAGAAGAACAAGCATACATTTCCTCAGTGTGGTGCAGCATAGGAGAGAGAGAGGGGTGGTTACAGACTGACTGTGAGAGGAAAGTGACGTAAGTCCTCCTTGTTTTTTGTCTCCCAATAATATATATTCCCATGGACACATTATGAGGTTTTGATTATGACCCTGAGAATGCTCTTAGAGCTGCCTGTCTCACCTCTCACAGGTGACAGAATACAATTAGTACTGTGTCTGCAGTGGGCTTACTGAGATCATTTACTCCTGCTATTTTCCAACATCACAGTATTTAAAAAGAACAAACAGGCTGCTCGTGGTGTATGTGGTTTACATGTTAGCTATGCACATGGCATTTAATTTTCAGCAACTTATAAGTCTGTGGCATGCTGATGGATGCTAGGATCTGCTAGGATAGCAGGTAACTGCTCCATAGAAGTTACTCACTGTGTCCAGAGGAGGGCACTTGCACATGCACACAAATGTCTTGCTATGTTGAAAAATCCATCTCTGTCTCACTCCTTTAGAATGTGTGTTAGGGCATACAAAGCAGGAGGTGGTGTTGATCTTGCTAAATGAAATCCTAAAAGAGCTACAGAATAGCTTAAGGAGGGGATGTCCACTACAATTTACTTTCTATTTTAATATTTTAATGCTTATTAGCATTGTAATAGCTAGGTAATATACAAAAGTACTGAATTAAATCTACTTCCACATTACTACTACTTGTGTTAAGGCAAACCAGAGCAACTTTAATTTCAAGTATGAATGAATAACCCTGAACTGTGTATTACAATAATGGGCTGATCTGTATGTTACTGCATTGCTTAAAAAATTACGTACACTCTGGAGGTGCGTTAGAAAGAAACATTTAGTGTGAGTGTAGTTCTGTTGTATGCTTGTTTTTATCTTCTCTTTGCATAGTTCAGTTGTACGTGTGAGGCTGTTCATCTCAGTCCCATCCTGCTACTGAGTGAGATAAACGGTAAACCATGAGTGTTAAACTGTTTTTAAATTTGACATCAGCTTTTAGCACTCAGAAGAAAAGGTTGATGTGTTATTTATGTTAGAGTACTGTTAACACAAAATTGGGAAGTATCTTAATGGTATAAAACCACAGCATGTGATGAACTAAACTTTTATATGTAGTCACTCATATAATGGGTGAGTTTTCTAAACTGTTTTATGGGCTGATGTCAAATAGATTTTATGTGCAGGGCTTCATTATGTCAACTTTAATTTTTAGAAGTACGTGAATAGTGCACACAAATAAAATCCTGTGATAGTACTTCAGTATCTGTGGGAACACGTTTTAATCTTTTGTGTTCCTCTTCTGTTTGTATCTGCTTTCCGCAAAATGAGTGATTGAATTCTTCAGGTTGTATTTTTTCTGAAAACTAATCTTTGTATTTTCCTTTGTAAAAGTCTTGTGTGTCATAGTAACTCTGCTCTCATTTCAACATGCAAGGGTTGAATTCTGGTGATAACCACTGAGACACTTGCAGTGATTCAGCACAGTTCAAGCTGTGAATGTATGTTATTGACAGCTTGCATCAGTTTGGTGTACAAAGTAGAATAATGAAAATTTGAATAACTAACACAAAGAAACAAAAACAAACCCACACTGCAAAACAGACCAGAAATTTGTTTGCTTACAGCTTGTATTTGATCGGTGTCAAATGAGAATCCACTGCATATGTATTCTCATTTCTGTTAAAATGTTGAAGAGTTTGTGGTAGGATGTATGTATTCTTGTTAATTCCAAAGAAAACTTCAGCAGTGAATTTTTGGAATTCTTTAACAATTTAAATGTTTGACATTAAACTGTAAAAAAATACTTTATTCTTGCTTGTAATAATCTGAAAAGATCTGAAGGAAAAACAGTGGCAATGCATGCTAAACTTAGTATGATAAAAATTAATGCTTACATTTTGATACCATACAGGATCAAGATCAGAATTCTTACTTGTCGGACGGTCAGTACATGCCATACAAGGGACACAATTCTTTTCGTGAGAAGTATTTCAGTGGTGTGACAAAAAGAATTGCCAAGGAAGAAAAAGACAACCAGAAGTAAAATAAACATACTAAAAAATGAGGAAAGAATGAAGATTGTGTTTGTAAAGACATCTGGATATGAACGTTCGTTTGGATACTTCAGAAAAATGAATACTGCTTTTAATTTTAAAGCGAGATGAAGCCCACAACACAGGTTGAGAGCAGTTCTTTTTAATTACATTTGTTTATAGCAGATTTTATTGTACAAGGTTTCTGAGTTTTATTTAATTTATATTTGTACTTTCAAGTCCTAATGATGATTGACTAAAACCATTATTATTGTTCTTTCACCATTAACATTTTACAAAAAGTAGTAGTGTTATTTGGCTTCTTAAACTGTGAACATCTGGCAGTTTTAGAAACACGTGGTGGTGATCAAGGATTGCTTATTATGAAGATCAGTTTCATTTGCTTTTTTTTTTATCCTTATGTGGTATACATTAAAACAGAAAAGTTTGTCTTGAGATTTTATTTTTAATTGTTGTATGCAGTAACTGCTCAAGGCTGCTCTGGCTGAGGAGTGTTTAAAACAAACAACCAAAAAAAACACAAACGCACAGAGAAACAAATGTGTGTATGTGTGCACATGCACGTGCCTCTGTGACCTGACAAACTCTGGAGAGCCTGTTAAACCCTGTGAAGCTTGTCCACATCTGAAGCTCATCTGTACTTTGGATTTGCTCTTGCATTCCTAAACCTTGACTCTTGGTCAAGCCAACTGTCTGCAATTTTTGGTTCAGAAATTGATAGTTAAAGCAGTAACAACAACAGCATAAAATCAGTAATGGTTCCCTAATGGTATTAAGCCTAATCAAATCTTTGAAATTGAAGCTGTATTTGTCAAAGGGAAAACTTTGCTGAATCCACACCATGTCCATCATGAAAATACCTCATTTAAAAACCACTAAGCCCATTAATTCAGGATGTTAATGGTTCTTCTTATTTTGGTGGTCAAATATTCTTCAACAGGGCGTTGGTGAATGTATCTGCTTGCTCCAACTAGAGGAAGCTTTCCTTCTTAATTTACTGCAAGCTCCTGGCTGTGGTCATTTTACAGTCTTTGTAGGTAATAATCTAGAGCCTCTCCAAAAACCCAGTCATACCTAGGCAAGTACAAATCGTTGTGTATTTGGTTGAGTTCATTAACTGGATTTGCTCTTCTGTGTGTTGTGGTCCTCAGCTGCAGCAGGGAGAGCTCAAATATTCAATGACAACTTTGTCTGACCTTCTGGATCTAATCTGTGGTGTTGTAGGTAGTTCTAAAACAGTGATTTATTTTCTCTGTTTACATTATAAATCACTTTGTTTTGAGACTCTTAATGTCAGCGGAATAATAGTTGTTCTGGGCTAAACTTGGAGGGAGATGAAAGCTCAGAAAATTTTCAAAAGCAGAATTTGAATTGATCTCTTTCAAATATTACATCAAGAAATTACCACTACTGGAAAGCTGTCTTCATGTGACTTCTGACTTCAATTTTAATATTACAATTTGACGTTCAGTTTTTATTACTTTAGAAATTAAAATTACTTTCTGTTTTTCATAGGCAAGGATTTTTTGTAGACGGATTTATTATGCATTTATAGCTTCATTTTCTTAAAAGTTACCCTACATAGATCTAAATGGTTATACAAGATGTAAGGTAGTGGCAAATCTGGCTCTGTCTACTCAAAGAGAATGATTTAGTTTATTTCTCCTCTTCTTGGTCCAACTTTTAGTCCATTCAGCAGTGGTGGTGTGGCCTCTGTTTAGCAGTTCATACATAACAGCTCTATCATTACTGAAGAATACCATTTTGAACAGGAACTATACGTGTATTTGGGGTACTACATCAACGTACGCTAATCAGAAAGTTTGGAATTGAAATCAGATGTTCAGGCTCTGCTGATCCCCAACACTTAAAGCTATCACTCGGAAATATTTCTGATGTCTAAATTTCTCCTTGTTTAACGTGCGTACTGCAGACAATTGTATGTGCAGACGTGCAAAGCAGAGGCGTTTATGGCTGTAGAGCTGGGACACAGCCCTCGTGCTGTCTGTAGCAAAGGACTGACAAGAGGGTGAGTTATCCTTTCGGCAGGATTTGGCCACCGATGGCCGCGGTTTCTGGCGCTTTCATTCAATCTGGTTCCATTCAGTCTCCTTCCGTGAAGTTCCAGTTTCCTGTCCCTGGCAGGGAGGGTCAGTTCACGAGCCCGCGCTGAACTCATTCTGTTGTCATTCTCTCCTTTGGGGTGGTTTGTGCCATTTTCCAGTTTTGAAAAATAAACGTTATTTTTGGAGCGCTTTGTTGCACTGCAGCGAATTGGATGGAGGGAGGAGCTGAAAACGGCTGCGAGGTCACACGGGCAGAGGCCCTCTCTTGCTGTAGGGAGCACTTCATCGAGTTAAGAACGGGAGCAAGTCCCTGTCTTCTCACAGTATCCCTTTACTTGATGGTTTGAACGGATTTGACAGAGGGTCAAGGTTTGATGGGGTCTTACAGGTAACAAGGACCTAGAAATCTTGTTGAAATGAACAGAGTGTTGAAGAAAAAGGCTTAGTTAATATATCTTCCAAGATTAAAAAAAAATGTAGTGAGTTCAGCTCTCGTTCAGTATCAGAGAACTTGCATGGAAACAAGACTTCAAGATAAAAATGCTAACAATTATTTCTGCTGCTTCTGCTGCAACCAGTGCTGGTTCCGATGCTTCTTGGTCCTTTCCTTAAAACAAAACAAAAAGCATACAGAGAACATTTTAGGTCTCAGAAGAGCTTTCGGATTCTTTAAAGATACGATGGCAACTCAGAACAGCTGAGACTCAGTTGATTCCCCTGTTCAGTCTGTTGAGAGGAATCAAGGAGATGTGCCAACCTGCTGAACGTCTCAGGGAACGTGCAGTCCTCCCTTTAAAACAAGCTAAGAAGCTAGTGTGTGTTACTGGGATCTTACCTACAGCAAGCTGCTTCTTTCTGTAATGCTTCCAGTGGACTTTCTGCTTGTGCTATGCACTACAGCAGCTTCCACCCACTGGACAGGGGCGTTTGAGATCCTGAAGTTGGGTCTGGACTTTGTGGAAGTTTCCTTCCTCTCTGCCTCCTTTCAGCAGGGCAGTAAGACTGTGGTTGATGTCCTTAGTTGTTTGATCTCTCTTCTTTTTCTGTTCTCCTAACATGCAGTGCTTTAGCTCAAGAGTTGTGACTTACAAGCAGCTTATTTGTATCCATACATGTGGAAACTGACAGAAGTTAGTCTATTTTTGAGTTCTCAGTCAAGACTCACCTGTCTGAAAATACTGAATATACAAGTACGCTTCCTCTCAGTCTGTTGTGATATACTACAGTTAACTGCAGAGCTTTTACAGGGAGGAAACACATTCATAATTCTGAATTTTCTTTTTCCTTCCATCACTGTTATTTAAGAGTATTAATGGTTATTTCTAGCATCCTCAGAACAGCTGGTGCCTCAGGAACACCAGACAGAGAAGAGTGACACTGGAAAGGCGACTGTGATTTTGCACTGTCCTCCAGCCACAGGTTGTTCAGGCGCAAGAATGTCCTCTGGGAGAGAGCAAGACTGGGGCAGATGATGCGTGGTGTTATTGTTTCCCTGCTGCACAGGGTTAGCTGACAGAGGACTGAAAAGGGCTCCAAGAAGCAGAGGCTGTTCACTGCTGGCTCAGCTCCCGTCACCACCATGGTTCTCTTTTCTGACTCTTCTTTCCACTCCTTCATCAAAGCTGAAAAGACAGTTTGAAAGCATTCTTTTCTTTGCTGTTTAGTTTGGTCTACAGTCTAAACTGGGGTCCAGAGTTGAACGAGACTATCTTTTGAGTTTGGAAATTCCTTCCTTGCTCCTAAAAAAAAAAAAAAAAAAAAAAAAGGAGTTTTGGGTAGCTGGGAGAAGGAAGTGGCCAGTACCCTTTTCTTTTTTTGTCTGCTATTTGGGAAAAAAAATGATTTTTTTTCAACCTTGTTCACTTATACTGCATATGTTGGTGATCTTCTCATTTAAAACAGCAAAATACATCACACCTGCCTCCATACTGCTCTTTTAAATATGTTTCTCTGCTTATCGAAAGTCTCTGTTTATGTATATATACTCACAACTGTTTTCATTTTAGTTTTCTATCATTGCTGCTGCCGTTCTCTATGGTGTCCCTAATCAGTTACAGTTTTTCTGAACCTATGGATGTGGAGGATACCTCTCAAAAGAGATGTCGGCTCTTTCAGCCAAAAAGCCTCATCAAACTCAAGGTCCTGGAGACACGACAAGCTGTCTGGCTAGGCTAAGGATATTAGACCTCAGGACAGATTTGCCAAGTAAAATCTTTTAAAATGCCTGTATTCCACTTAAAATGAGGTAGGCGGCTGAAAAATATAATCTCCTGATAGGAGATCTTTCTGTCTTCACTGCCACTGTTGTGATTTTAGGTATATCTACACTCAGTAGGATGCCCATTAGATTCATTACAGATTTCTGACAGCAGGCATAAGCACAGGAAGCTCCCTGCACATCGAGTTTGAGAAGGAGTGTTTTACTTACAAGAGTTAGAAAAGGGACATTTTATTCTATTTATAGTTCCTCAACAGTTATTTTTCTTTAAATCAATTTATGCATATGGGATGAAGAGATTACTTTGTACAAAGAAACAACGATTGCTAGTAATTTTCTGGGATTCTAACTGAAAATTTCTGTGGCATTAAATAAAATGATTAAAATAAATAATTTTACCTCCTAATGATATCAAAACAGCGTGCTGTTATCACTTTTAATTCTTTCCAAAACTAGGTTTTATTAAACAGTATTTTTTCAAACTTCTATTTGAAAGCAAATACCATTTGATACATGAAATGCTTACTTAAAACTTGTTCTTCGTGGATTAATTCTAATAAATGTTGGACTAATAAAGCTAGTCATGTTGCTGCACTTTATAGTAATTTATAGTAATTTTATAGTAATTAACTCTAAGCAAATGCAAAACTTTTAACAGTCTTGTCTGCCTGGGATACTGCTGGCAAAATACTCATGTAGCAATTAATCATAATGCTTCCTTCTATAAAAGCCTGTCCCAAACGATGTGACGTGTCTGGGTGATGACTCAGGATGGATGCTTAGTGCCAGGACTGGACAGCCCACAGCCTCTGCTTTATTCTGAGGCTGATACCAAAGATTTCCACCAAAGGTTGGGAATCGCTATGATGACTGCATTTTGGAGCAAGGTTAAAACTTGATCCACAAGTGCATAATTTTAGTACAGAATAAATCTAACTGAGAGAGTTCTTAACAAGTAACAGGGAAGGTTCATTTAAAATATTGTGATTTTTAGGAAGAGGTGAAAAAGAAGCTTAATTGATGTGGAGAAGATTAGGCGAGTAGCTGGGTCTTTTCAATTGGAAGGATAGGCAGTTCCCAACAGGCAGTCTTCACTGAGTTGTGATCTTGCTCTTTGGGTGGCTGTGGGATGGGGTCAGATGATGCCTCTTTGGCTGCAGTTCATGCTTTATAAACTGCTGTGCTTACAGGTTTGTTTTGAGGCTGTTTGCACAAAGCTGTGAGGTTCTGAGACTAGACAATGTTGCACAATGTTTGTTGCAGTAAAACCTGTGGCAAAGGCTGGGATATCTAAACTCCTGAGCAGTTCCCTAGGACACACTCCTCTCTCAGAGAGAAGCTTTTGTTTTGCTTATAAACAAACTCCTAACAATACATTTCTCTCTGTAAAAAATATGCATGTAGCCAGCAGTGCTTGTGTGCTTTTCCACAGACCTACCTCCTTCACACAATGTTCTCTGGAAAAAACCTAATTAAATTATATGAGGTAAAGGACTGGTCCGCTTAACAAGTATTTTTTGTACGTTAGAACTTGTTTTCTGCAAAATGTTGTGTTTTAGTCTCAGTGGGTTACCCCAAGAGCTGTCGCAGAGGTGTATGTGCACCTGTTGGCTGGTGGTGGTTGCTGGAAAGCAGCGTAGTTCAGCAACAAGATGAACACAGCCTCATGACTGCAAGGGGCTGGGCCGGTGTTTGGCGGCTGGCTTTTGTCTGCATGAATGATGGCTCCATAGGGCGGTGGGCGAATAACGCGAGCTGCCAAGTACTGCGTGCATTTGCTCTGCCTCAGTGTTTCTGGTGCTCCCTGGGGCAATCTGACCAGCTGCAGTTTGAACGTGATAAACTACTTCTGTTTGCTGCAGGGAGTGACCTGCCAAAAACCCACACGGGCCCCGTGCCTGTAGGGTGAGGGAAGTGGGACCTCCTGGCCTCCTTTCCCCTTGTAAAGTAGGGAAACGTCCACCCCATAAAAGATAAATTATGTAGTGATCACAGAAAAGTGCTTCTAGCCTTATGTAAAGATGACCAACACCACACAGATATGGATTTTTTCTTATGTATATCTGTGTTTTTTCCTGTTTTTACCATGAAAGCAAACAAAAATGTGCTTGTGCCAAGGCCTGTCACACTGCACCCCCATTTTTCTTTCTTTTAATTGTATTTTTACATGCTTGGCAGAATTAATGATGAAAATCTTTCCAGCTGTGACTTTGCCAGAATCCCTTTCTGAAGCTCCTACTAATTTGGATTAGAAGTGGATGGATGAAAGCCTCAAACAGCAAATCCTGGCAGCAGATCTGGTGAGGCCCCACAGCATAGACTTCTCCAACTGTTCTTATCTTCTGAGGAAAAAAAAAGAAAAAAAAGAAGAAGAAGGAAAGAAAAAAAAAAAAAAAACCAAGAAGAAAATAGAAAAACAAGCGACATAATTTTGTAAGTGCATTCTTGTTAGTGCCTTCCCCTCTGGTGGCTGTGGCCTATGCACACAGGGCTCTGCAGTGCTGCAGTGCTGCCCTCCATTAGGAACTATGAGGGCCAGGTGGAGGCCCTGGGTACTCTCGCCTTTCCACTGATTTCCACCATAGCACACAGCCTGCATTTGGAGGAGGCTTGCCACACTGAGAAATGCCTATTCGATATAGTGAAGGAACACTCATGCAAGCAGCCCCAAGGCATTGAGCACCCAAGCACTGAGTGCCTTACTGACATGCAGCTGGTGCCATGTTTTCTCACCAGCAAGCTCTCCTTCAACAAATGATTAAATTAATTTATTTAAATCAGACAGATCAATCTCTGGCACATGGCCCATGCTCATCCCCCCCTTCCTTCTCTCTAAGAAGCTTCTTCCTAGAAGCTTCGAGCTAACCAAGGCCTTGCTCACTATATTTCTGCAGCAAGGCAGTGACCTGAATTCAGGCCCTGCGACAATGGCAGCCTGCTCTGGTGGGATTTTAGGAGGATGCCCACCCCACTTGCCTCTTATTATGAGCAGAAAGAGCTATTCAGGATAGCGTAGTCTTAACAAGTTCTGAATAAAGCTGTTACCTTCAGATAGGGCCCTTGAAAACTTTATGTCACGGTTCCTCTGTTGATAGTATTAGTGCATAAACAGGGCGTGTTTTTCAACATCCTTTTTAAAGATACTTTCTTTAATCATCTTCTAATGATCAACAATCAGCGGGTGTTGAAATCCACTTTTGAAATATAAATAATATTTTAACAAATTGCTTGCTTTTCTATCCAACACAGTCTGGCACATCAGAAAGCCCACAGCATAAGCCATAAGGAGCATCCATTCTTACATGAACAATTCCCTCTGTATATAGTGGTAATAATGCTTTCCTTTTAGAGAATTCAGGTAAAAGCTAATTATAGAAGTTCATTGGTGACACTGAGGTCTTTGTGGTCCTCACAGTGATAATAGATTGAACATCTATAAATATCTAAGGAGCAGGAGGCAAAGGAATGAGGCTGGACTCAGCAGGGTGTGGCAATAGGATGAGGGGAAATGGCCACAAACTGAAGCATAGGAAGTTCCACACAAATGTGCGTGGGATCTTCTTCACAGTGCAGTGACGGAGCACTGGCACAGGCTGCACAGAGAGGTGGTGGAGTCTCCTTCTCTGGAGACATCCCAGACCCACCTGGACGTCTACCTGTGCAACCTGGGCTAGGGAGCTGCTTTGGAAGGAGGTTGGACTCGATCTCTAGAGGTCCCTTCCAACCCCTACAGTTCTGTGATTCTGTTTTTAATAAAATAGTCAGTTAAGAATTGTATACAATTTTAGTTGAATATAATTAAAGTTTTGAATTCAAAACTTCATACTTTTGAATCCTACCTCTGAATTTTCATCTCACTAAATCATTTGTAACTTAGGAGCATATACTTAATTATGAGAGTTATCCGTTTAACTCACTTCCAATCAACTGGACAAAATGGTTCGTTGTTTTTCATGGTAGTTCAATCGCTTTTGATTTAAGGAAATCATTTTTGGGGAAATAAAATTCCAAAATTTGGTTTGTTTATACCATGCAGTACTCTGACTTTTTAGAATCTGAAATGACAAGCAGGCTTTTGGGAATTGCTCCATGCCAAAAAGAGCAACTAGGAAGTGTCTCAAAAGTGAAAGCGTGTTAAACGTGAATAGCTTAACTAGATTTAGGGTTCTGGTTCTTGAAAGACACTTAGAAAATCTCATTAAGAGCTTCTCTGTGCCTTCAAATAACTGCTAATAAAGACTTCTGAAAATGGTACAACATGATTTTGCAACTCCTTTCAGCAGGGCAATTTGTTATATAAGGTATTAATCTGTAGATTTTAGATATGAACTGCTGTGGTTGTCTGGTTTGCCTTTGTACAAAGTGCTTGCCACAGGATTTCCCTGCTTTACATCTAACAACTGTTTCTGTTTGTTTCTCCAGCACTGGCACTTGCTGCCTCCAGTGAAATACTTCATTTCTGGGAGTGTGAACAGTGCTCTGTGCTCCACGGCTGCTTGGTACAAGGTCAAGTAGTGGAGGAACTAGAGCCGATGCCTGTGGGATTAGAAAAATAGCAACATACCACTGATTATTTCTTATTCATGGTTATACTTTGTGCCTTCACTTTCAGGCTTTTTTTTCCTTCTTTTTCTTTCTTTCTTTAAAAAAAAAAAACAAAACAAAACAATAACAACTTTCATCTTGTTATTCCATTGTTCTGATTTATTAACAAAATATATTGCAACATCTCATGTCAAGTGTTTTCCTAAGAAATCTTGTATCACCAGTATGGAATTTTGTAATACTAAATTCCTAAAGCCTGCTTTCCAGATACTGATTTTGACTGGTATTAATTGTTTTAATTTTTATTTATTTTTTTTAATTAGCTGAGTCTTCTACCAGCATTGGTACCACCAAGTTGGCAAGACAGTACTTTGTACATAGTTTACCACAAGCTTTATTTCAAACATCTTGAATTTCTTTTTCGTGTTGACAGTGCTTAAACTGAGCTCAGTCCCATCTGGCACTTCATTAAGTCTAGATACAGATGTCATAATCTGCATCTAAATCAGTTTTGCTAGCCTCCTTTTAATCAATGGAGAGAAGCAAATCCAGAGCACTTGTCAGACTGCTTCTACAGCACTTGGATGTGCATTACATGTTTGAGAATGTCTCTAACGGATTTTGTAAATTTAGACACGTGTATGAGCTGCTGCTTCTACAATAATGGAGAAGAATATTTGCAAAACAATTCTGTCTTTTCATCTTCTTATCTATGCAGAAGTGAACTGGCATTGTTCTTGATACACAGCAAGAAAGCAAGAATTCAACAACAGCAATAAAAAAAACAGCAACCATCAAAACATCAACATCTTTCCTTCCTTAGCGCCTTTTTTTTGGTCACAGAAGTATTTCTTTTTCTGTTTTCCTGCCTTATCAGTTTTCTGGATTATCATTTCTATGAGTTGCTGCCTACATCTCCTTTTTTTCATGTGTTATCTGAATACCTTGTTATGGCAGGTTTTACTTCCCCTTTCACTGGGCTGTTATTTAATACATATGATGCTTTGGGGAGCTGATGGGTGAGATATGAATTTTGCTTGAGAATACCAGATTACATTTCATGAAGTGCTCTGCAGATGACTTATTGCTTCATGGCAAGTCCTCAGCCTGCGGTTTCACAAGGAGGGGAGCTAATGTGACAGCTTACTGCTGCTGAAAGGAGAGGATTTTGTGCCTTTCTCTGATCTCCATTTTTGTCTTTTCCCACACTGAGCTCAGCAGAGTTGACCACTGCTACATGGGCTCTAGTTTTTATTGGACCCTCTCTAGTGTCATTTTGCCTTACAGAACGAGCCAAAAGCTATGCTTTTGATGAAGAAATGTGACTGCACAAGTGACTTTTCTTCCATCAGAGGTGAGCTGTTGGATCGGTGGTGACTGTGATCAGGAAGTTGTGGTCTCTGCCACAACTAGACCACAGACTGCAGAGGCCATGCAGCTCCTGGCTGAATCACCCAAGAACCCCCTGCTAGGAAATGGCAAGCAACTGTTGGGCTTTGGTGTCTCAGTGAGCTTAGCTGAAATGTAAAACTGTGGAAGGTCGAAGAAGTTATTAGCAGCCTTTCTAAACGCAAATTGACCGTACCTTTGAGGTAAGGAAGGATAAAGTGAGAAGGATTGCATTTGGGGATTAGTTAGTCAGTTGTGACTTGACACTTGATTTTTTTTTTCTCAATGGAGAGCTATGTTGTGGCTGTGTAAAGCTTTCTTTAATAGTTGTGGTCTAGGGACATAGTGTGCTGAAGTTAACTAAGAGGAACTTTGAGTAACAGTGGTGGAGCTACAGCCCATGAATTTTAGCACCTCTGAGGAATGTGAAGATATTTGCAGCCCAGGGGCACTGGCAGCTGCTGTTCAGATTCTGGAGGCTCTTAAAGTGTAGAAAAATTCAGCCTGAGTGTGTGTCACTGCAGAGAAATCTTCCTTTTCTTGTCGTGCTTGTGTCTCTTTCAGCATTTGATGCTCTCTTTTTTAATACCTCATAATTACTACTTCTGCTTCCCTTTCAAAAATTCCCTCTCCAAGCTGATTTGGCTTAAAATTGTTTCCAACCCTTTGAACCGACCCTTTGGGAACATAATGTGTTTGTGATTTGGTCTGTGTCCTGTTTGGAATTGCATCTTAGCAGCTACTGATTTTTACTGGGAAATCAGTTCTTCCCTCTTCCTCCATCAAGTGAGGTGTGGCCTGGGATTCATTAAGTTGTTTGCAGTGAGTGTTGGAGCCAGGCGTTTCAAAGAGCATGCCTAGTTAGCTGGTGTGGTGGAATATGGGTGTCTAGGTGGAATGGATGTGCTGGGTTTCTGTTCTTGGTGAGCAGTGTGCTGAGACAGTCATAGGCTGGGCTGGATGGGTATGAGTAGCAGGATATGAATCAGAATCAGTGTGTGAAATCATTGGCTTTGTTAATCCCACCAGGAAGAGTACAAGGGAGCAGTAACACTGTGCAGCAGGTGGGTTAAGCCAGTTACCAGGCATAAAGCAGTACCCAGGGAAGTTTTGGAATGAGATGCTGTGTGCATACTTCTGGGGACATCTGAGATGCTGAAGTATTCAAAGAGTGGCAGAACAGAGAGTGAATGAAACGGGTTCCCCAGATTTTACATCCTGCAGGGATGTGTCTTGCTTGGATATATCTTGAAGGGATTTTGTGTGTGTGAAATGCAAGTAAGTACTCTTCTCTGTGGCTGAGAACATCTTTCCAAGTAGAGAACCTGTCATGGGGAATTCAGGCTGAAGACTTCTTTTACACAGTGCTGTGACCATTCCTTCTACAAACATATGAAAATATATGTTCTGGGGGAGCACCCTACATCAGAAAGCAGAATTATTCTATGTATTTATATAAGTCAAATGAACATAACATTTGAGGGTCTCACATTCTTGAATGGATTTGCTCATACAAGATCCTAATGAAAGAGATACTATTCCCATCTTTGCCCAGGGTCACATATGACACCTGTGATGGAGCATGAAAACAAAAATCTTCCAAGTTTCGTACTTACTCCCAGACCACTCCACTGTCTTTTCTTCTGGGGTTGACCACGACCAACTCCCAGTGAAGTATGTTCACTGAGATTTTTTTCCATGATAGGGGGTAGAGGAAGCAAAATATTCTGGATCTGTAAATCTAAATGTTGATCCAACTGAGGAACTGGTCCTTTTGTAGGGTTCTATCACAGCATTTAGTATTTTAATGCCTCTGAGTAACACTGACATTCATTTTCTTTTTAACTGGAGAGAAGCAACGATGAACTGTAGTATACAAAGGTGATTTTTAAATTAGAGGGGAAATTCACGGTGAAATATTTTTTCACAATATATGGTACATTCTATTGAACAAAATATATTGCATATCTTATGTAAACTGCTTGGTATAATGAACAACGAAACAAAGCAGATTAGTAAATGAATGTTAAATTTTTTCTGGACAGTATAATCTTCAAATAAAACCTCAAAGTTTGTCATCTGCACAATTGATTCCACTCACTCTGATTTGTAAGGAAGGTACTCTATTTTATACTAAATTACAGCAAACAGATCAAAAACTAGGAAGCTAAGAGAGACTTTATTGTAGTGGTTATCTTTAGAGCTTGTCTGCAAGACTTTTTCCACAAGAGATGGAAGCATGTTAGATTTTCTAAAGGAAAAACTGTGCTTGCTAATGTTAAGAAAGGCTGTTTCATCTATGGAGCACTGCTAGTCTGTGAGCACCGGTGGGGCTGCGACTGAAAAGTACTCATGGAATTTAATTAAAACTAGTAAGTAATTGGTACTTATCACTCCACATCTAAAATAAGTAAGTAACTGTTTCATTTAACTCAGCATTGTGCTGAAATATTTGCTATGAGAAGCACAAGAATAGCATTTAATTTTTAAGAAAACTTTATCTTATTAGTGCGGATCTTCACAAGGTTCATATGTGAATGGAGATGTCTTTTAAAACTTACTGTTCTTCCACTTCAGGCACATATTGCCAAATCTGAAATCTAGAGCGGTGCTGACACTATTCTCTCACTCCAGAGAGAATAGACCATTCAAATCCTTTTCCATCACTCAGCAGGGCTGTGACAAGGTGAGGAGAAAACCATCACAACATTTCAGAGAGTCTGTCTTAGCCTTCTTCACAGGATGCTACACATCAACACAGAAAGAGAGAGGACAGTGTGGTGAGGTACCTTCAGCATATTCCTAGAAGATTATTTTCAAAGTTTTTTTGTTTGTTCTTCTAGAAATGAATTCCCACTCTCTGATGATGGATAGTTTCAATCTTAAAGGTAAAAGGCCACACTATCAGATTACTGGCTACCAGATACAGGCAACCCATCACATTGGCTCCTCCAGCAGCCCGTGTTTATATGTCCATGCTGAACTCGACCTTTCTAGCTCCACTCCTATGGGCAGATACTGAACTGCTATTCTTAGATTGAATTAGAACAGTAGTCATCAGAGATGGAAAAATACCTGTTTTTATTCGATTCCCCTCCAGGTGTCAAATAGACTTTATTAAAAAAAGAGGCCAGGCAAGAATCCTCCATGGCAGTCTTTTACCATGAAATGTTACATCCTCTTTATAGACTGGGCAGAGGGCAGGAAAGCTAACCACATCTTCCCTTACGGTTTTGCCAGTCTGTAAGCTTGGTACCCAAAGTCTTTATTTTGGTACCTGTTGCCTTTTGCTCTGTAGGTTTTGAGTGTCTGGAAAGTTGGACAGGGCATTTTTACAGTGTTCAACTAACCTGTTGCATGTGTACCTAAGTTCTAAAAAGGGATTTGTTGAATTAAGAGACTAATCTCTCAGTTCCACAGCTTGCATTGTTTATAGCTCAAAGCCCAAGTGCTATAATTCAGTAGTAATCTCTGCTGTGACTGTAGGACGCCTTTGTCACTACAATGGCTGTGTGTACTTCACTTCAACTCACTACTACAAACATAACTGTTCCAAACAGGATTGAAAGCTGCCTGTTTTCTGGATGATCACTATCTCTCCTATCAGAAGCACAACTGCACTCTTGCTTCTGAGGTCTTTCAAAACTAATCTTAATATGTGATTTTATAAACCAGGTTTTTCAGCATTCTGAGGCTTTTGGACCTGTGTGTGCTTTTATCTTTCTTTCTCTCTCTTTTTTTTTTTTTATAAATCTGGATTCTGTAGAAGAACTGAAATGCCTCATTAAGGTTATTGAACCTGTAATGGAAAAAAAAAAATCTAACAAAAAAGCAACAACCCTGCAGACGCTGTAACGGTTTAATTGGTATTCAATTACTTGTGCTTTTTCAGGCTTGTAAGAAAAATATCAAAGAATGAACTATAAAACCAGATGTATATCTCCAGAGGTTTAAATTGTCCAGTTTCCAGGGACATGCTTTAATTCTCCTCCCACTTAGTAATTTTACATTGGCCCAAGTCCTTTGGATAAGAAAGGGCAACTGACCTCTCCAAAATTAATGTTCTTACATCGAGCTGGAAACTATGGGATCTCACGGAATCTATAATCTCATTAACTGTAATCATATATATCTCTGTGTATTAATTCTGGATACTCTAATTAATGTCCTGGAGGTGATCCAGAGAAAGGCTTCACTGTATGCAGTTTTGCACATGCTTATGTGTTTAGCCAGCTCCAGAAATTATTGTAGGTAAGGAATTACTGACCAAGCTTTTCCACTCCTTTCCCCATTTCTCCCCCTCTTTCTCCCCCACATCATTACTTAGACTTCAGTTAGTTCAGGTGCTCTCTGTTAAAGAAATGTTTTCCTGAATTTTTATTTTTATTTTATTTTTAAAATATATTTTAAAAAAAACACCAAGCCCTGGGTTTGCGTTCTGCATGTCTCAAGACTTTGTTTTAGCTGGTCATTGTGAGAAAGAGGAGTACTGCTGCAGCCAGCCCATGTCAAAGTACAGCACTGTCCAGATGGGAGAAACGTGTCTCAGCATAGGTAACCCAGCCCAATTAAGATACCCATTCTCAGATCACGATGAGAAGCCAAATTTATTGTGTTGAGTTGCTTTGCTTTGTGCTGCTGGTGCCCCTTCTGTTGAAGCATTGCTTTGTACTCAGAGATGCAGGGCTTATAAGGGCCAAAGTGTGCCATGCACTTGTCTCCAATGTGGCTGCTTCACCCTGGTAAAAGAGCCCACCAGTCTGTGGGTGACAAACCAGCCGGAGTTGTTTGCTGACAGCTGACTATTTGAGTAGTCTAGGGATTGTGGTTCTTCTTTTGAGATTGCATTTTGGCAGCTCAGTTAGTTCAATGGTTGGGACCTCTATTTACAATGTGCAATTGAGCCATAAGGTGGAGTTGGGATCTGAAACCCAAAGGAAATAGCCTGTTTGTAAAAATTGGAAGAGAGCTTGAAATCCCCAGGTCTCATCTTGTTCTGTTACTTCATGGGTTCACCTTCCTCTTTCTTATTCATTACTTATGACAGAATGAAGTTTATGAAAGAACTTTCATTTTCCTGACTCCTGTCCCAGAAGCAGAAGTAGGATCTACGCCAGCTTCAGTTCCTTGTCTATTCTCCATCAGTTGTCAACTGAATATTAACTATGTCAATATATTTGTTATTACATATATATTGGAGAAACAGACATAAAGTATGTTTTCTACTAAAAACAATCTATTTATTATGGAAACCAGAATCTTGCTTGTTATCATTGGTTTAAAATATGACTAATTGTTTGGACAGCCCAGTACTTGAGTTAGATGGTTGGCTAAAGAGTGCAAGTTGTTGAAGAGTGAAGTAGTTGATTTTGATGATAAAATATACTCAAATATTATTACAGTTGTGTGTTTGCCTGAAAATTGAGAGGAAAGGGGATTTTTTTTTTGGTCTTTTTTTGGCTGAATCTTTAGTTTTCTTGGGCAAGGAAATTGTCCTGTGTCAATCTGATTTGCAAAAGAGTTGTTCAGTGGCGACCCATAACTGTTTATTAGAGCTGTTGGGGTAATGCTGAGATTGAGAAGCTTTTGTTGGAGGTGGAGGAGAGCAATTGGTTTCCTTAAAGAGTCTGATATGCATAATGAAACTAAACTTATCTTAAATTGTACTTGCAGGAGAAGAAATTGGAAAACTGCAAAAGAAAGGGTCACTCATGTAGACATTTCCAACTCCACTTCTATTGCAGCTAAGATTTCTGTCTATTTTAAGGATATATTTTTTTCTTCTTAATCTAGATTTGAAAACCGTATGGCAAAGAGCAGAGAGATTTGTAGCCCTTTTTGAATATGGAATAAGACTATTGTTTCTCAACCTTTTTTAACTGTAGATTTATGCAGCCTTATAAAAACCTACGAAACTTTTTGTATCCCACTATTGATCCGATAAAAGCATCAGTAGTAAGTAAGAAAATCCTTGGCATGTGGACTAATCTTTTTGCAAACTCATAATTTAATCTTGTAATCAAACAAGTGCTGATAATACCGCAGTGCCTGCCAATAGGTGCTGCCTACCCACAGAATCTCATGGCTGGGTGACTGGCTCCCACTGTTTTCTCCAGCAGGCAGTGACACTTCTTTGTGAACTGCCTTGGGACCTGTGAGTGTATTTGAAGCAAGGTGCAGCCATTTTGATAGCCACTTCCTCCTGATGTCTGTGGACTTCAAGCTAAGTGGCAATAGTGAGAGAGCAGAGCTGAGGCCCCTAGCAGGTACTTTCATCTGTTTTACAAAATTTCTGCTTTTGAGCTCTAGCTGGGCAAAGTGGGGATGCATTAGGAAAGTTTCTTCATCAGAGACTGGAAAACAAATACAGCATTTCTCAAATGAAGGATGGAGAGCTGCTCTACAGCAGAAGCACAACCTGTTTTCCTGCATTCATCCTGGTGGGGTAATGGATCTGAGCCTAGAAAAATGGATGGAAATTCTTTTTGTGGTTACATCTTGAAAGAGAGAGGTGTAAGATGCTGTTGACCTTTGGCTGAGGCTAACCTGGTAGGGCTGGTTGCAATATGTGCGCAAAGGGATAACAAATCAGCAGACAAGGAAACTGCATATTGACATGTTTTCAAACCAAAGATTTTCTGGCTGGTTATAGTAGAAATCCAAGATATTTCCAAGTAATTGCATCAGTACAGTTGGCAACGCCCTCAGAATAAACTCTAGAAAATCGGAGTTTATTCAGTAGTGAAGTGTCAATTGCACCATCTTCACCCAGCCTTTTCTTTCCCAGCCTTGGGCTGCCTCAGCTTAGATGAGCTACTCTCTCCCTGACTCTTCTGGTTGTATAACAAAGTCTAGGTTGCTGTCTCTGATGTGCCTTAGACCAAGAAGTCAACAGGAGCTTTGAACGTGCAATTGTACTCACTCTCCCAACTTATGGGTTTGCAAGTCCTACAGAGAAATCTCACTGCTAGCTGTGTGACTGAGTGGGGTAAAAAGGAGACATTACAATAACCTACTATTTAGACTGTGGTGCTCTGAGTATACCCATCATTTCTTAATCTGGCCCTGGGTCTGGTTATAATTTGCATCTTGAGCAATCTTACTGTGTTCTGCAGTTGCAGTTGTGTTTTCTTTTTCTATTGTTAAACCTGTTTTCATCTCACACATCTTTCATTCTTCTGCAGGCTGTAGCCAGTGACAGATGAGAAGGTTCAAATGCAGAAGGACATTTGGATCATACAGTATCCATTGCTGCCAGCACAGGATTATGGCTTGCATGGTCTTTTTGCTATTGTTTTGTCCAGTCAATTGCTAAATAGATTCTGTTTATTGGACAAAGTTTTGCCACCAATAATACCCCACATAACCTTAATTATAACAATGGAATCATCTGGGCTTTTGTTGAGAGGTGGGAGATGGCCTCATATGGTCAGAAAAATTATCTGTTTTTTGAGTCTTCTTCTTCATACCAGATTCAGTTCGTTTTCAGTAGCGCAGTTTGTTAACTGGTCAAATCCAACATGTAAATCAACAGCACTGTTCGAGTCCTGCTAATCTCAATCCTTTTAGTCCAGAATATTCTCTTAGCAGAAATCAGGTTGGATATTGGCACGCATCATCATTAACCAAAAGGCTCTTTTGTTTGTTCAAGGGCCTGTTTGTCTGTATATTTACAGTTGTTCTGGGCAAAAGGGATTTCACTTTGCTTTCCCGTGGTTTCATATTGCCACAGTTTACCTAGCTGAGAAGCTTGCCTTAAGGAACTCAATAAGACATTACTGAAAATTGTTTGCCTGCAGAAGGAAATTAGAGTTTCACTGGCAGCGACAGAGACAGAAATCCACAGAATACAAGGCTGGGAGTTGTGCCATATTGCAAACATCATTATGAAAATGATTTAGTATACATTTCAATACTCTTAAATTTTATAAAACCCGTGATACGAGTCTGAAGCACATATTGCTTGCACAAATTTCAAAATGATGTTCCAAGGCTAGGCTTTCACGAATACTCACGTATATTCAAGAATATGAGGGGAAATATACTTTTAATTATTATAAAGGAAGTTTCTTCAGTGCAGACCTTAAGGTCTGCGCACTAACCTACTTAAATCAGTGAAGTGGTTCCCTAAAAGAAATATGCAGCTGTGCAATTACAACACTGTAGAAATAAACTCCTTGCAGGCAAAAGCTGTAGCAGTTTGCTGTTAGCTGAATAAAACCACATAGATATTCTTTGGGATGGTTGTCTTTTGGATGTATATCTCTCAGCTGATTTCACATAAATATTACTCATATACACTTAATAAGGAAGCTTAAGGAGGAGTGAATTTTTTTGGCAGGGTTTGATAGATGTTGCATCCATTATAAAAGAAAG
Source organism: Odontophorus gujanensis (assembly GCA_013399175.1). Taxonomy (NCBI): domain Eukaryota; kingdom Metazoa; phylum Chordata; class Aves; order Galliformes; family Odontophoridae; genus Odontophorus; species Odontophorus gujanensis. The sequence goes on from VXAB01005095.1 coordinate 137,003, forward strand.
ACACAGCTGCACTCCTCTTCCTCAGGGACAGCAAAGCCTTCTTTCACAAGGTAGCATGAAGGGGAAAGATAACAAAAGCTTGTTTGTCAGAGGTGGGAAAATGCTGACAAAGAGCTGGCCGTGAAACTCTCTTAAACAAAGCTTTTACGAAGTTCATCTGTGTCTTCACATTACTTCGAGTATCATGGGCAGCCACGGGACTGCTGTGCTGGTACCAGATGGGTATCACCCCAGGACAACTACATGTTCATTTCTAGGCACAGTTAAAAGTCCTTGCTGAATACCCAAACCTCTGTCTGTTCTCACACCTATGCAGCTTCAGCCTCAGTGTGGCCAATCTTTGCTAAGCCTGACTTGCCCCCTGGTGCTGGTGGTGAGTGTGTGGTAGCCTGTGTGGTAGCACATCTTCCCTTCTCACATACCTGATGGGCTTCATGCTTGTCCTGACTGGATGCTGCTTTTGCAAGAAGCCATAATTCAGGCTTCTTGGGATATATCAGACAGCCACTGGTAGACAGAAGGCTGACCTGGGAAGTGGGGTAGTTTTATAAACTCCCACTCTCCAGCTGATGTGGAACAAAAATCCAAATACCACACTCCTCTATACTATAGGCATGCTGCTTACATGCTTTACGTGGCATTTGATGATAAGCTCTCTGTTTCCCTGGCTGAGGCTATTTTGCTTTGCACCTTACTGAGGGAGGGAAGGAGGGGATATCTGTGGGCAATGAGCTGTGGGAACTGGGCACAGTCTGGTCAGCAGGAAGGCTTGGGGCAGGTTCTTGTGAGGAGTGATACTAAGTGCAGTGGAAGTAACAAAGGGTTAACTGGGCTTGAACATCTATCTATTCAGGAGCAGATTCAGGACTGAGCACAGAGGTTTCTGTTGCCTCTGACTGTGGTCCTGATCTTTTCTTCTGTGGTTTCTCCAGGCCAGTGTGAATAACTTCATGCTCAGTGTGCTGGTTTCTAGGAATCCTAAGGCACCTAATTCTCCCTGGGAATTGTATCTTGACTGTCTAATTCCTTGCTGAGGAGTCTGCTAGGTAACAGGAAATCTACAAATTAAAACATTGCAACACTGAAATCCCTGGCTGTACCCCAGCTTTGCTGGAGGACCAGTTTTCATCTGTTTGCCTATGAAAAATATACTCAGATGTATATCCTTTCTCTTGCATCATTTAAATGATTCCTCATGCTTCCCACAGGCTATTACTTTTATTACACATGTGCAGTCATTTTGCTGCTCATTTACTTCATTGTAACTCAGCCAGTAGCGCTCTCATTTCTTGATCCCCCAAAATGTGTGGTTTAAGATCCCACATTAGCAAAAGTTGGTTGAAGTTAAGTGGACTTAGACTTCCAGCTTCTGATAAGTTGCAGTAGGAGCTGGAGCAGCTCCCATGGTAGAGATGGACTTTCCATCCTGATTGACTGGGCTGGACAGCTTCTCTTCTTCCTCAGCTCTTTTGTCCTTCCTAATAAAGAGGATAGGAGGCTGTGCTTGGAGTATCTTGCTGGCAGCAAGTACAGTTCCAGTTGGCCTCATTTCTGCCTCCCATTTCCCGACCCCTCAGGGTCCCATTGTTATGAACTGCAGAATTATTTTCTCTTCCTTCTCACACAGCACTGGCCCAGACTCCATGAGCAGCAACACAACCAGGAGTTGAGAGGCAGCTTCCATGCTAGCAGTGGTCACTTTGCAGGGTCAGCAGTCTGTCTCCACTGAATGTTCAAGGAAATATGTGGGTATGGATTCATGGAAGACTCTGAAGGCATTAGAGACTCCCCAGCTGTAATTATCAGGTAGCGTGCCTGCTGCCGTACAGGTCTTTTTGTCAGAGAGATTTTTCTTTTCCTGGCTAGCAGGGAATGAAGGTGCTCTACCTTTGTTGATAAAAAGCAGCCTTTAGAAGAAGGCATAAAACAACAGAAACATTTAAGTAATTGCAGTATTCATTCCTAGAATTATGTTTTAATGTGACCAGAAGTGTGTCTGCCCTTCCCTATTTGATTTCTGTGCCCTTCCATAGTACTGGTATGCTCAGCATTTAATAAGCTGCTCTTTCAGATGGAATGTCTGTGGAAATATGATTCACATCTATCCCCTCTAGGTCAGTGGTATTAACACCATAACACTCATTGCTCTGGGGATCTTTCATCAGCCTTCTACACTTGCATTTTAAAAAACAATGACAATCTTATCAGGAAATCAAAGTTGATATTCAGGATTCCTTAGCAATAAACTACTGACATGCTGCAGTAGGGAGAGGAGCATCTGTGCATGGAGGGTTATGGTCATTGCTGCAGAGACCTGGCATTCACAGAATGGCTGTAATGCTCTTACCTCTAAGGGTGACACAAGGCAGACTCCAAAGGACTGGGAAGGAATTTAGGCACTTACAGCTCTAGCTGCTTACCCATTCAATGGGACATCCAGCATGAGACCTCTCCTTTGCCAGGGCAATCCAGAGCTGTTTGCCCACCTTTTAGGAGAAAAACAGAAAGCTTTGTGGTGGGATACCAAATCTCCTTGTTCAAGCTGGCATGTTTGCTGCAAAGATTCACTTAACACATTCAGAGGAAATGCCAGAAGAGGCCATGCTCCCTCACCAGGCCGCTAGCCCTCTTCAAAGACTGGAGATCTGGATCCCATTCTCCTTCTGTACCAAATTCTTCAGGCTGAGAGACAGGAACCCACTTCTGTGACTGCTCATTGGCAAGTACTTCCTTAGTTCTCAAAAAGCAAGAGGTTTCATAAGATCACGACATGAGGGGAACCCTATTTCTAAGGCGTAGGATGTGTGACAAGGGAGAGGGAGTGAGGGGAGAGGCTCAGCATCTTGCAAAGGGGAGGTGAATCACACCTTTCAATGCTAAAAAATACACACAACCAGCACAGAGCTCAGAGTTTCTGTTGTACATGTGAAGTGGGACCTGACCTGTGTAGCTGGGAGACAAATAAATTCTGGACTTGGAAGGAGTCTTCTTGAGCTGCAGGAATAAAAACTTGTTTACAGCATACAAGGTAAGATTTACTGAGTGCTGTCATTACCAATAGCACAGGCCTACATAATGGCTCACTCCTCTCTAGCTGACAGCTCCCTGGCCCAAGTGTGGACTCCTGGACTGTCATCAAGGACACTGTTATGCACCACATATTAACAGTATTGCTTCAGATTATTTCTGATTACATCTCTCCCTTTTTTTCCTGCCAGTTTCTCTTTCCCATGTCTGCTCATTCCCACTCTGCCTCTTCCCCCTCTCCTTTGGCTGCCAAATCTTCTATTTCTGTGCTGAGCTCCTCACCTCAGATCTACAAGAACCACAAGCACACTGACTTGTGTTGCTTCCTGTGCATGGGTCCCTCTGGGGCCATCCCTGACAGCCAGTATGGAGCAGCACCTCATCATTGGACTTCCCTGGGGAATGGGGACAGTAGGCGTGCAGGCAGGAACCTGAGTGAGCTCATGACTTGTCAGGATGGCCATGAGATGCTGTGCCCTCACTGAGTGTGTGTGTGTGCCAAAGGAAGGGCAAGCAGCAGCACTGGGCAGTGGGCTTGGAGCTGCCTGTGCCCGCTTGTTGCCAGGCCCTAACACCACTCACTGCCAGCTGAGGGGCAGGCTCCTGGGGAAGGTATCATTGTGTTTCCGGCCAGTGGGAGCAGGCCTTGAAGCCTGGGGACCTTTGCAAAGTGCACAGAATATGCCTGATTTAAGGCTGTAGACAAACTTTAATTATTGGAACTCCCCATACTTTAGCAGTCAGCAGATTTCATGTGCTGATAATATTTGTGACAACAGGGAGCCTACATGGGGATTAACATAAGGCCAGAGAATGCATTAGCTATTGCTAGGTACAGATAGATCTGCACCATTCCAATTTTCACTTTATGTGTTTAAGAATTGTTACAGCAGCACCAGAGGCAATGGGAGCAGTCCTGCAACAAACATTGCCCTATAAATTCAGCTGCATAAACCATGAGGCCTCGCTAGCTACATAATTAGATTTAATCTAACCTATGATTCACAGAGTGGTGTGTAAAATGAATTAGAAGAAATGGATTTATTTATAATAATAAAATGTGATCTTAAGCATCTGATTTTAATAATTGGACAAGCGCTGAGCCAAAGGCCTTGATTTTCTGTCTATCAGCAACTTTTACTGCTTCATATGCAAATGCAATAATATAATGAGCATTGAAGCCAAGCTTGTCCTTGGGCATGTGTGCAGCTGTGGCCCAAGGACAGGAACAGGAGATGTGTCTCCAAAGGCGCATAGGGGTCTCTTCATTTGTTCAACATAAATCTCAGTCTTCAGTGACTTAAGGGATAATGTTCACATACTGAAATGAATGTTATTTTTGAACATGAAGTTTTAATAGTTCCTATTTTAAGTTTGTCATCAGCCTGTATAGATTTATAGCAGATGAAGTTCTACACATAATATGTTATCTGTTTGGACATGATCTCCTCTACCTTCATCACTGAGCTGACCCTCTTTTCCAAAGATGTGAACTCATGTATAGTTCTGGGAGGAACTGATGACCAGTAGTACAGGTAATGTAACTCCCACTCCACCTACGCATGCATTGGGAGCAGCAGCTACCATGGTAATTTGGCTTTTAGCTTTCTGCAATGATGAGAGAAAGGCAGGAGTCATCTTTTAATCATAGTGTTATTATTGTAGGCTGTTAGTTGAATGTCAAGACCCAAACCTTCTTAGGTGGAAGCAATGCGTTTACTGGACACATCTGAAAGACTTAACACTGAAAGCAATTGAACAAAACAAAACAAAACAAAAAATAAACAAACAAAAAAAAACAACAAAAAAGAGTAGCTTAAACATGTATTTAGTCAAGTGCACTTTCAATAGGGTGAAATATGTACCAGTCACTTTTGTTTTGGTTACAGAATAGACATCCTTTGTTTTCCATTTGCAACCGTATACTGTGAGTCCTGGAAGTCTAAGAACCCCTCACAGTCTCCTCTGAAATAGTAGATAAAGGAAACCAGACAGACCCAGATGGTTGGAGATGATTCTGCTGCTGGTGCTAGCAGAAATGGCACCTGTGAGATGGCCAAGCCCAGGAGCTGGGACGCATCCCACAAAGTGCTTCTCTGAGTGACTGTGGCAGCTGCACTGGGGCTAAATTGAAACCAGAAATACCAGTTGTCATGTCACTTGGATGCTGTGCTTTCAGCCAAATGGTAGATGGAAAAAAATACTACCAGATGTTCTTATGTTATTAATGTTGTTATTATTATTATTATAAATAATATTCCTTACTGGCTGGCTTTCACTCCGGGCACATCTGGAGCACACATGTTCAGGGCAGGAGCACCAGCACCCCTCTTTCCCTGCACACCTGTAACAGGGGAACCCTGACCTGCCGTGGGGTATCCATAGGTACCCACATGTCTCTTCAGCCACAGCCCAGTTTTGAGATCTTTGCATTCCTGTGCTGCCCTGCTGTGGGTATGCTGGGTGTACATGATGTAGGCAAACTACAGGTGCTGTTTTGCTGGCTGCATCTTTGCTGCTGGAGGTGTTGATGTGATGTGCCCCTGGTCTGGAGCACCTCCAGCCAAGAAAGCAGGATCCTGTGAGACACTTCAGAGGAAGTTTGCTGCTTAAGCTACCCTATCAAATATTAGACACAAAACTCTCCAAAATGTATCCATGCAGTTTCTTCCTGATCCATTTTATAAAAAACAAACAGAAAAATGGACTGGGTATGGATGTGAAAAGGAATGATGTGGCACACTGTGCTGCTCTCACCAGGAACCCCAGCAAACCCCAGGACTTAAGGGTGCACCCACTGCCTGACACTGTTCAACATTAGTGCCTAACTATTGCTAGAGTGGAATAGACAATAATAAACAATTTCATTATTCCCAACTTAGGCCAACTGTCTAGGAATATAAGAACAAGGAAAAAAGTATTGAAGGAGGTGATGACAGAGGTTTATTCAAAAATAATTAAATGCAAGGATGCTATTAAACATGGCATAATGGTATTAACATATCTTTGAGCTGACCATACACTGCTCTCGTATAAATAATGCTGGATGGAGGTTTATAAATTGACTTTTACAGTCTATTTATTGCACTAAGACAGTATATTTCTCATTATTACTTTGTGGTGACATGCAGTAGGGGTAAAGCACTTTCCATGGACATGGGAAGATACTGTGCCTGCCCTTAGAAGTTTACAACTGTCAAAAAAGGAAGTACAGCCCTCTGAATTCAGCCCAGGAGTGATGGATCCTTCCTCTTCCTTGAGACAGAATATGCCTCATCCACACAATGAGCAGAGAGCTCTGAGGATTCCCCCTGGGACATCATGGGCCCACTAGTGGTCCCTGTGCTCCTCACTATTTGTAGGCAGGAACTTGCTGCGGATGTCCAGGAAGGGCAATGCCTGCAGCAGCCAGAGAGACTTTCCAGAGGTAACAGAGTGAGGGAACCCTGCCCAAAACAGCCAGCTACATTTGGGGAAGTATCAGCTGTGTCATGCATGTGAGCTGGCTCTGCTCAAAAGAGAATCAATCCCCCACCTCACTCTAGTTGCTGAGTGTCTGTATCAGAGCAATTCCTCTGCCTTCAATAATGCCCTATTATTTTTATCCATACTTTGAGCAAGAGTCATCCTATGCAATCAGATTGCCATGGAACCGAGTTTTCTGGAGTATGTCTCCCTTGCACATGGGTTAGGGTTTTCCAGGATGTGACTGTGTGAGGATGTTTGGGTTTCTGGAGACCCAGGAGCTGAGGGAAAAGGCACAGGTCACACAGTGCCTGGTGCTCGCTGCAGCACCCTGGGCATGTTCAATTCATGCTGCCAGCCAGGAGCTCTCCAAGGAACAGGAGGTCCCAGCAGAGCTATGAGTGAGGGTTAAGCAGTTTAGTTCACTCATTAGGGAATGCTAGCCTGGAATTTTCTTCTCTTCTGTTTTCTCTTTTTCCTTCTTCACCTCTAGGGAACAGAATCAGCCACATATATGTTGGAAGGAGCTTTATCAGACATCTCACATTTCCCCAGCACACTGCTGGAAAACAAAACCTATGTTGGTCTGAAGCCATAAAGAAACAGCAGGAAGTCTTTTTGCCATTAAATCAATGAGGTATTGCCACCGAGGTGAATAAGTCACAGCCTTCATGCTTGTCACCTGAGAGGCACTCACTCGATCTATGGAAAAGAGAAGGACAATTAGGTGAGAGGGGTATTTGTTCCTCCTCTCCTTTTTCTGCTGTTTTTGATCCCCGTAGTCTACTGCTCCAAGAGGAAAATAGGGATCATTACTGTGTTCAGCCTTGTTTTTTGTTAGATGCTTATAAATCTTACTAATTAGCTGTAGAAATCATAAAAGCTCAGCATCATGTTTTAATCATAAACTCCTCGGGCCACTGATGTTCATGTCATTCCCTAGATCCTCATTTCCACGTACAAATTACTGAGCTCGTAACACTTTGGCAGCTCATCTCTCATATCAGTGCTATTTCCAGCAGAATTATTATTTCAGTAACAAAGCCACAAATGTACACCTGCAAAAAATAAAAATAAGAGAATAACACAGCAGTGGAAGTCCTCCCCTCCTTGTACTACTGGAGTATTAAAGATACTTTAAAGGAATTAAACCCAAGATTCAAGTATAAAGCCTGGCTTACAGATCAACAAAACCATTTTCTCTTTCCAAAGAAACTAAAGGAAAGCTCCTCAGAAAGCAAATAAGAAGGAAACCATAAGTACTGCACTTAGACGCCAGTGCTAACATGCAGAGGGTTACTGGGGGCAGTCCAGCAGGTCCCAAACATGATGGACACAGCTTTGAAATCAAACTTCAGCTGAATTTGTATCCCAATGATCACAAGAGAGGTCAGCATCTGCTAAGACACTGGATAATAATAGCTTGCTTAATTATATATTTTGCCTGTAATTTAGTCCAGACCAACTTTCCTAGTGGCAGTGGAGGAGGGTATTTTCCAGTTCTTTTATGTTCCTGTGATTAGTGGATAATGCCCTCAGTATATGTGCATGTATCTAATTTACACTTGAAACTTTAATTCAATTTAATTTTGTCAAAATAAATATTATTCTTTGCTTTTCCAAATTTTGCTTCAGCACTTACAAAATAAACATTTTGCTTAGGAATGTGGAAAGCCTGTGCCTGCTTAATGCCTCTGCCTCACAGGAGGAGCAGGAGCCCATACATCTATCATGGTGGCTGAGGGCCGTGCGGCAGCCAGCGCTGTGTCCCTCAGGGGGACCAGGCCTCCCTAACTACATGTGTCAGAGGAGCAACAAGGACAGCAGGGTGTCCGCCTTGGCCATTTCTGTAACTTGCTTTTGCAGCCCAAATAATAAAAGAGGGATGGGATGATGTGATAAAAGTTTCTTCTATTTTTGTCATTGTCATTTTTCCTTTATATGTTTCGTTCATGTTCCCCCCCCCCCTCTTTTTTTTTTCTNNNCCCCCCCTTTTTTTTTTCACTCACAGAGAATGTACAGCAAGTAGTCCACCGATGAATTTACTATCCACGAGAAGATGATGCCAGTCACATTTCTGAGGGCACTCTGTTCAGAGCTCCTGCTCTGCGCATGGGTATGACAGTGACAGAAAATGGAGCTGTCATTCTGTTGTGGGCCTCTGCTAGTTATTACTGATACACCTAAAACTAGTTGCTGGCAGTGAGGATCTCCAGTACAAATAATATCCTGGCTTATAGCAGCAGGAGAAAGGCATGTAGGATACAGCTAACCCCAAGCGTGCATCTGTGCATCTCCAGCAGGTCCTGAGAGTGCCTTGGGTGCCTACAGGGAAGATGGCTGTATTTGTTTCCTTGATCAAAGGCTCCCATATAGATAGATATACTAAAAAGTTGGATTAAAAAGTGACTGATTACGAGTTTCTGGTTGAGACCTACTTTGTGAGCTGTTTTCAAGCAAAAGTGAAAATTGAACGCTGGCAAACTTACAAGATCAATAGGCTTTACTTAAAATGACTCACCAATTAGCATGTCTGTGGCTTTTAGAAACATTGTATTCTTGCCAATCACACTGGTTTAAACTTTACCTCATATATAAATTACACGCCCAGATTTTTGTCTCCTTTTTTCTTTTCTCTTTTCTTTTCTTTTTCCTTTCCTTTCCTTTCCTTTCCTTTCCTTTCCTTTCCTTTCCTTTCCTTTCCTTTCCTTTCCTTTCCTTTCCTTTCCTTTCCTTTCCTTTCCTTTCCTTTCCTTTCCTTATTTCTTTTCTCCCTTTCCTTCTCTTGTGTTTTCTTTTTCTTTTTTCTTTCTTTTCTTTTTTTTCCTTTTTTTTTTCTTTTTTCTTTTTTTCTTTTTTTCCCCTTCCTTTCCGTTTTCCTCCATCTGCCTTTCCCTTTTTTCTCCCTTCCACTTCCTGATGTCTTTGGGGAAGCCTGTCCTGCACAAGTATGACTTTGGGGCAGATTCTACAGTGCTTGGAGCAGAGATTGGTGGGACTGCCAGGCTCCCAATGAGATGCGTAGCCAATACTTCTCATTTCAAGTTCCAGGTTCTGCAGGGGTTAGAGGGTCTTAATAAAAGTACTTTTAAGAGGATAAGATGAGAGCTGTGATCAGCACTTCTCTTTTCTTTCTGAGTCTGGCTAGCAGATCGTGGCTTTTATGGGTTTGAAAACAGCTCTAGCTACTGTCATCGATGCCTTTGTTCTCTTCCGACTGGTGAGAAGTACTCAGGAGGAGGCAGCTGGGAGGTCCTGGGGAGTAAAAGGTGCAGGGAACAGCTGGTGTTACCACCTGGAAGGCTTATAGATGAGTGGCCTTTGAACAGATTTAGCTTGTGGAGTCTTGACTGTAGTATAAATTCTCAGTTTTAGCAAAAACACCTGCAGTATGGAGTTTAGATGCTGGAAAGGCCTGTTCCTGCTCTTGACTTTGTGTGTGTGTGTATGCATGTATATCCATTCAGCTTGACTTTGATGTCTAGGAGGGATTGCTCTGAGCCTAGTGTCCTTCATGAAGCTCTCTTAGCTTTGGCATTTGAACCCTGGAGAGACGGTTGGGTCACCTTGGCTGGGTGAGCTGGGGCTCAGCAGCCTAACTGCGGCCTGGTTGTACTCAAGCTCTGGGCCCTGCAAATGAGACTTGAGTCTCTGTGTTCAACCTCAGCAGGACCAGTTAGAGCAGCTGCACTTTACCTTGTACTTGCCATGTGTGAAGCATGCTTGCACAGACACTCCCAACACAGAAACTCATTAATCAAGGGGAACCTGATCATGTGCCTGAGCCCTTGTTCAGTCTGACTTAGGGCAGGTTTGTTGACCTGAGAGGCACACTGCAAACCACATTATTCCTCATAGGCATTTACAGAGGTTTACAGAGGTTCCCCTGGCTTGGGGAACATGTGGTTGAAAGGGAAGTAGGCCATGTATTTATATGGTTTCACTTTATTCTTTTTTTTTTTTTTCCCCTGTGTAGCACATTATTTTATTTGCTATGAAAATACCTATAGCAATTGGCTCAGCACTTTTCTGTGTGCTAGAAGTCTAAAGAAATTAAAAGTCTTCCAGGGGCTCAAGCATCATCTTGTATTTAGCTAAGATGAAGCTCAACATCAACCTTGATTTAGATGAGTTTATACACGGAAGCTTGAATCTCCCGGGTGGTCTGTTGCACACACCTTTCATCTGCAGCGCTCTGGCCATGTTTCCTACTACAAGTTTGCACAGGTGTCTGCACACTTTGGCTTTGACAGCACTCATTTCTTCCAAGAAGACACCAGGCTGAAAAGGTTACCTGACAGCAGCTTAGCCACGATCATTTTGCTGGGCTGGAACTCAGGGGAAAACCTCTGGAGAACTGCTCACATTGGATAAGGAGAGTGGAGGCACAGGACCCCCCAACACAAGTTTTACCACTTTGCTTTCCAGGGCTGACCTGCCCTGAGAGTGACATAACAGAGCCCACACAGTGAGTCAGTGCTGGAACTGAGCTCCTGGCACTCAGCGCTCTGTTCACTTTGCTAAACCACACTGAGATTAAACCAACAGAGGCAAAGAGGGAGCCTGGATACGAGGGAATTTAGCAGGGAACCTGCCTTGACTCATTAACGGAAACTTTTGAAAACAGACAGCAACAGTAATTTTATTATATTTTTTTTTCCCCATGCTGAAACAATTTGCGTGCAGTAGAGTCATTCCCTGGAAAAACATTTCTTTAATTTATCTTCTTTAATTATCACTCATCTTTAGTGGCATCTGGTTCTGATATTTTATTAGAAAGTTTGCATGTTTGAACTGGGCCTGGGTGGTATTTCTTTTTTTTCTTTCCATTTTCTACTGTGATGGTACTTCCCGTGGTGGGAAGAGATTGGCTTTGCTTTATTTCACAAGGCATAATAAATCATATGGATGTTCTACTTTAACATCATTATTACCATGTAAGCATGCTCAGAGACATGTCCTGCAGATTATTTGGTGCAGTTACTTGAGGTTAGAATGCCAAGCATTACAAACAGCAGACTGGGTTCCTGTTGAGAAGATGTGCACACTGCTTATGGGAGGATGTACTTTCTAGTCAAGATCTCAACAACCGTCTGGTGATACTGAGTAGCTTATGATGTCCAAAACAAAGCCTGACTTCTGAGAGAACTCCCTAAAATTGGGCTCCTTTCATATTTCTCAAGATATGCATCCAAAGCATGAAGTACTTGGCATCCAAGTCCCTGCTGAGCTTTTTAAGTTGTACTTTCTATGAGGAATTGTGGACAGAAATCGGGCCAGTTCATCCCTAGTTAACATTGCTTTTCAAGTCTCGCTTCCTGCTAAGAGATATAGGTTCTGCTTAGGTTATCTGACATTGGTAAAATTTTTTTCCTGCTCGTTGACAAACCTTTTGTTTATGGTTGAAAACAGTTAAGTGCTGTTCTATGCATTATCAAGTCTGATCTTTTCTCAAGTAACCCACCAGTGCTGGTCAGAAATCACCTATCAGGCAAACATAAACTTACCTGTAACAAGAAATTAACTGAATTTCTGAGAGGGAGAAAAATGTCACTCAAAGAATCACAGATGTAAGCTCCCAGCACTTTACACCCGAAGGAATGAAAATGTGATCACAAAGGCAATTGTTGAAGGGGACCTATAGGCAGAAGAAGAAATGCAGATGTTAGTTGATGCTTCCCAGTACCTTACAGGATTGTACTTTCTTCCCAGTAGCATTTGCTTACTCAACATGCTGTACTGGATTGTATGGTGTATACTTAGTTTGTGGTCTGCCAGTTTTCCCTGTCATGCAATGTTTTCTTCTGGTTAAACGGAATTATGGCCAATTAAATGTGACCTAGCAGTCACTTGTCTTCATATACATGAGCCAGTGACTGCTCTCTCTTGTCCAGAAAAGGCTGCGCCCTTCCCTACTGATGAATACGTACAGTGCCCATAGATGAATATCAATGAAATTTCATCTAAATAAGCAGTTTGGTTTGGGAAGAGAAGAACTGCTAGTCCTGAAATGCATTGTGGAAACATTGCATTCTCCTTGTGGAATAAGCTTGCCCTGTACATCTGCTTGAGCTACCAAGGCTTCTGTCCTCCTGGTATTGGGACTGTGACAGGCTGCAAAGACTACAAAGGAAAACAGTTTGTCTCTGGCATCAGGAGGTATCTACCTAATATTGTGCTTGACAGGAAAGATATGGGTGAGCCAGCTGCATGTTGGAACAGGGCAATCCAGGACCACCTGGTCTGTGGGGCTAGCAGGGTGGCCTCTACATCCATAGTCCTACCAGAGATTGTTGCTGAGAGCTGGATTGTGACCCCACCCTGTGCACTGAGTCTTGCCCAGCTGGGGTGATTTCAGGAGTATGGGTCTCTTCTTTCCCTGGATTGCCAGGGGCTGCAATATCAGAAGGAAATGTTTCACTACTAAGTCCAGTCATGTTTGGATGCCTGTGGACTTTCCCTCAAGGACAAAGTGAAAAATATGTCCAAAAAATGACACACCCACTTTTCTCAAAATTATTGTTTCATTTTCCAAGCATCATTTATAAAATGAGTGATTCTTCCCCATCCTCCAAGTTATCCCAGGCTCTGCCCTTTTGGCAACTAAGGTAGGCCTCCCTTCTGTAGACACTGTAGTAAGAGTATGTGTCTTGGTCTGGTGCCCCTGAACAGCTCCCCAAGATCTCCCTGGCACTGAAAAGACAGTTCTGCTGATGCAGCCAGAGTTCATTTGTGCTTCTCAGTTGTCAGACTTTTGGCTCTGATTTTCCCAACCAGTTCAGTAGGCCCTGCAGGAAGCTGAACCAGACTCCAGCAAGCCCATGACTTTCCCATTGTCCTGTGTTTACTGCACGGCTGGCTGAGCTCAAGCCATTTTTCATCCTTTCTGATTGTCTTCCTTACAGTGTGCTGTTAAACTTATTAAAAATATTTGTGTGATTAGGCCAACACACACTGTTAAAATTATTGCTGAGTAGTCCTGTGTCCCTCACCACACACTACCTAGCCAAAGTCACAATAGACTGCTCCTTGTCCGTCACTTGTCCCTAGCACATCAGCTTCAGAGTTGCACAACATGATTTACATGGAGGAATGCCTACCCTGACACCTGCTTTTTTATGATTAGACTAAGCAACCTATAGGTTCATGGATATTTACAAAAAGACTTTGGTTTTTTTTTGTAGTATGTTTGAACTGGGCACATGTGGCAATGTTAAGGTTTATTCCTGAATGATTTTTGTCTTGTTTCACCAGTTTTAGAAGAGATCATCCATTTCTGAGGTGAAGTACAAACAGGCAACTCCGTTCAACCACAGATAAAAAATCTAGGTTGGGAAAGGTTGTTCTCATTTGTTCAGTTGGTTACACAAAATACAGTGCAACAAGTTCTCATTACACTGGCTAGAAAACATAAGCCTTTTATCCAGATAACAAGAAAAGCACACACCCAGAGCCTCTGCTGGATCGTAACTGGTAAGAAAATAAGCATGGATGTTAATGTGTTCTTCTCTTGTACTATGCCAATTCCTCTCTAGGAAAGAAGTACGTACTTGGTAGAGGTAGAAGAGAGATTATAAATCCCACTCTTATTGAAAATGGTATGACCTCCACCCAGATGGGACAAGAGTTGCTCTGAGATCCTCCTCCTGTCCCAGATAAACCACAGTACTTCTTTTTAGGGCAGAGATGTTTACTGTGACAAAACCATTGAAACTGAAGGAAACAAAAACCTTCCACAAAAAGGTGGAAAGTGATTATGTAATTTGTAAACTAGATTCTGCACTGTGTTTTACAGCTGTCATGGGTGCAAGTTTGGCCTTGTGGTTGAAATGGTAACAGCTGTAAACTACAAAGAATAAATTCCTCCACACTTTTTTAATAAGCTTCCACTCTCATCACCAGATAATCCTGATGGTTCAGCTGAGTTTCCAATTCTCCAGTACTTTCATGCACGAAATACAAGCAGTGATTTACCAGCCTTGCTTTAGGACACAGTGCTCACCCCTTAAAGGGAAGTTTTTCCATATTGCTCAATGACAGGATATGGAAAGAGAGAATATTCTGCTGGAAGGACTCAGGGTTATTCCCTAACAAATTGACTGTGGTATCTGTGGCTTGGCATGAGTATCAGCTCTGATTTGTCTCATTGCAACCCAGAATCACCGTGAAGAATCTGATCACCATAGTGGGCATGTAGGCAGGTTAGTTCACTCCTTCTGGGTATTTTTTTTTTCTCATTCTTTCTGTTGATTCAGTTCCATAGGCATTCTAGGGATGGTCCGCATGGCACTCCAGGGATGGTCCACAGTAAAGCACGCAATCTTCTCTTACTCTTGTTCTTGAGGTATTTTCTTCCATCAAAAATTAAGTGGAGAAAGAAATAAAATACACTGTGATATTCAGGCTAGAGGTCCCCTGGCTCACTTATGGCTTATGTATAAGCACTTGTTTGTAATGTCAAACATTTCTTTCTTTTCATTTGCTTTTGATCTTTTCCTCTTCTAAGCCTTCATGACTGGATGCAGCTGAATTTTGATTTGGACCAAATGGTATATCTTTTGAAACTTGGACCATAGATTCACAAATTTTGGGAAAAGCCTACTATGTCTTCAGTCACAAACAAGCAAACCAAAAAAAATTTTGCTTTAAGACCAGTTGAATGATGTGAAGACATCTTGGCCATGCTGAAGTTGACCTGAGGATCATAACTTAGTATTTGTGGCTGGCCAGTTCCATGGACTGTAACACTAAGGAGTTCCTGGATATAATGAAGAGCCATCAGGATCCAGATACTACCAGCTCATTGTTGTACCAAGATATTTCAGTTATTCTTGTGGTACTATTTTTCCCTTTTAAGGGGCTGATCTACCACTTCTTTCTTATCCTCTTCCAAATCTTTTGGAGAAAATAAAGGCACTCAACATTTGCACTGGAGGTTTGATCCCAGCACGCTGTCTCTCTGCTTGGAATTGCCAGTAAGAATGCAGCTTGTTGTTTCACTAAAATGGCTCTGCTGTTAGCATGTAAATCAGCTTTGGGAATCTGGCCCCTTGGAAGTCATGCAATGTGCTTGGATACTGATTCCTTCCCTTATTCTCCATGTATGTATTTTGTTTGCCTCTCACTAGTATTTTTTAAGAACAGATTGGACATTTCATTCTCAGCTGTATTTAGCTCATCTCACATCAAAACGATGGAGTAAATGACTTCCTGAGATCCCTTCCAGCCTTGTTTCTAGAGTGTTAACGATTCTCACTTCGCTAGAATGAACTTACTATGCCAAAATGTTATGCTGCTTTTTACCTATGTCATCTGTAAGGCTGTTTATACCTCTTCCCGAGTGGTATTTCTTTGGCTGTTTTTCGTCTACATGCACTGAAAGTTCTGCAGCTCAAGATGTTTCTGTTGTGCCCGCTGTAAATTTTGCTTTTAGTTGTTTTGTTTCCTTTCAGATGTCTTCTTATGTAATTTGATTTAAGGAATTGGCTTATTTGCTTAGTTGCTCTTTTAGTAGCTGCAAGATATCTACTGCAGGCCAGCTAGATTGTGCTGAATAAAAATAAAAATCTTTTGGGCAAGGTTCCTTCAATTTTCTGAACTTAACCTATTCTGGAGAGCCAGCCCTGTTGTTTTAGGCACTAATAATGGGTGGATGTTTAAAAACCTTGTTATTATTGTCGTGACTGCTAATGCCGTCAGACTTAACAATACTATTGATAATTACCATCCTTATTGAGCTGACTTTCCATATGGGATCAAGTAAAAGTCTGGATTGTTGGTTCAGGTTTATTCTGTGGATCAAGATAAAAAAATTAAGAGGTGGCTTTTTTTCTTTTCCTTTTTTTTTTTCTTCTTCTTTTTGTTTGTGCAAAAGGCCCGGAGAGATCCACACAAGCAATTTTCAAAAGGCCCCCTCAGGAATGGCTTCTCTGCACCAGAGATAGTATCTCCCACCAGTTGATGTACTTCATGAGACACACCAGGACACTGCACCATCAGTGAAAGTTTCATTTACTGAAATGTTGAAATTATCTCTGAGATGTGTTAAAAAGACATTTAATCAATCTTGTTTTTGACTCTGAACTTCGATTCATCCAACTGACTGAATGGATCATAGAGGTTTAGTTTAGAATGCCTTTATTTTGTGGGGAGATGTTGTTTTGGAGGGATGTTTCTAGTTATGTCAAATGTTATTGCTATTTAGTATGGAAGCCAGATACCACTGTCTGCAGAAGAAAATGCTACTTTTTTGGTACACTGTAATGCCAAGTAGATATGTTAATATATGGCTTTGTGCATGTATTTCCTGAAGTCTCTTCTGGTATTAATAAGGTATGAGAAGAATATAGATGTCTTTACTGTAATATCTTGTATCTGCAAACAAACTCTAATTTGCATTCTTGAAATGCAAGAAAACTGAAAAACAGTGGATTCTGAGAAAACAAAATGAAACAAAATACAGATCTGTAAGAGCAGTTAATGATCAGGCTGCAACCTATTTTATTTTATTTTATT
>VXAB01005095.1:154476-165222 GCA_013399175.1 Odontophorus gujanensis
CCTGGGAAGACAGGGGTGCACATTTAAATAAATTATGAGATCTCATATCCCAGTATTCATTTAGTTTCTATTGAGACTCTTCAACTTGGTTTGGCATCCACATTTACTTATTGTACTGATTAATATCTTTAAATGGCCCTAATGATTTTCTGAACTAGCTGGTAACAAATTAAATGTAGTAGCTCAAGAGTCACCAAGGTCAGAATTTTTCTAAAATGTAGCCTTACACATGTCTCAATTCTGTATGATTGGGCTATAGCCAAAAAAGTCCTTCATCTGACAATGCAGCTCAAATTTAACGTATTCAAGGGTCTTTTTAGTAGACTTGCAGGCTCCTGCCATGTGTCAGAACTTGTTCCTGAATGCCATCCTATACTTTGTCCCATCTACAGTTCACTCTAGTATAAAACATGGTACTGCACAAAGCCTTGCACCTTACATTCATTATGCAAAGAAGACAGTCAGACACTTCCTTTTTCTTTCCTCCCCTCTTTTTTTATTTTATTTTTTATTTTTATTTTATTTTGATTTTTTATTTTTATATTTTTTGTAAGGGAGTTGTTTTGAGGTGTTGATGAATACCTTCTTTTGGTGTGCCTCAGTCACAAATGTATGCAGAGTATACAGCATGTGACTCCATTCACATACTCTCTGTTCATATCAGGTACACTTTCCAATTCCCTTCTCTGTTTCCAGTGCATGGTATGGAGGGAGCCCATTGGTAATTGGGTCTGCTCCCAACAATAGCATAGGATGTTGTTGGCAGAGGAGATAGGAAGTACTCCAGGTCCTGCTGGACAGACATGGGCAAAATGCCCAGTTCTTGTAAAATGTTTTGGAGCAGGCATAGATGATAGATAGCAAGTCTTGAATGCTTAATACTTACAAATTACCTTTCCAAAGACAAACTTCCTTCCTTTCAGCCAGCTGTTCTGCCTCAGCACTCTTAGCTGGTTATCTTCCAGAACTGCAACATGAGTTTAAATTAATTTCTTGAATTTTTTTCTCCTTGCTAAAGCTTTATTACCCTTCTTTCATGCATCTCTGTTAACTGAGTCTGCTGTCAATGGTTTATAGGCTGGTTCAGCCTGGTTCTGTGATGACTGGGGCAGGGGACCCATGGACCCACTGCCCAGGGAAGGGGAAGGGGGAAAGGAAAAAGGAAAAAGGGAAAAGAGAGATGGGCCTAAAAACAAAATGGCAGCAAACAATCCGAGGAGAAAAGCTAATTTACTAAATAAGGTATTGAAATGCAAAGTAACACAATATAATTGGAATTGAAGCTAATAAATCAAATAAACTGAGAGAAAGAGAGTGTCTGATAAACTGAAGGCCTTACTCTAAATGCTGAAGGTGAGACAGCAGCGAGCACCCACTGCTGGGTTGATCCGTAAGGAAAGAGTCTCATGACATGCAAACAGTTTTTATCTTTCCCTCTGAGCGGAAAACAGAAAAATGCAAAGCAACACAAAGTCCTCTGAGGTACATAGTTCTCCTTCTCTTCTGAGACAGATGAACCCAGAGCTATTGATGATCCATGGAGCTGGAGCATTAACTCTTTAACTCCCACTGCACTACATGATGTTATGATGTGGAATATCAATAACAAAAATCATAAAGCCATGACAGCTACATTTGATCTAGATGAACCTGGGTTATTTTTAGCAATCATAGAATCATAGAATGGCTTGGGTTGTAAGGGACCCCAAGGATCATCACCAAGCAATGCTTGTTTTATTTCATAATACAAATTAAAACCAAGTCTGATTAATCAAACATCTTCATCAACCTTTTCTTCATATTGTTTGCTGTCAAAACATAATGGTTTTGAACATTTCCCTTTGAGTTACATGTGTTTAGGTAAGTGCTTGATCCATTACTTAGCAAAGGTAATAGAGTCTTTTCATCTATAGATTTGTTTCTGTATTTTTCTTGCCGTGGAATTTGAAGGCTTGGGAGCCTAAGATGGAGCCCTCACACAGAGAAAAATGCAACAAATAGAAAAAGGGAAAACTACTTGCTCAGTATCATAGAATCACAGAAACATAGAATGGTTTGGGTTGGAAGGGACATTTAAGATTATCTAGTTCCAAACCCCCTGCTATAGGCAGGGACACCCCCCACTAGATCAGGTTGCTCAGACCTGGCCTTAAACACTTCCAGAGAGTGGGCATCCACAACTTCTCAGGGCAGCCTGTTTCAGTGTCTCACAACCCTCGTAGTAAAGTGTGAATAATAACATCATGTCCTGAAAAAAAAAAACGGTAGTGTACTACTAATGCCTATTCAGACCATTGTTTTCTCTCTGATAACACCCAGTAGCAGAAACTCAGTACATGAGTTCTTGGCCACAACCTTCATGATTTATGTGTAAGTTTTAAAAAATTATTTAGGACTACTTTCTGTCCCATCCTTGTAGCAGTCAAAGAGACATTAAGTCTTCTCTCAGCCATCTTTATTCACAGCCTGGCACATTAACTCAAAAATTTGTCATTTTCACTTCACCTTACTGCCCCAGGCTGTGACCCATGACAGACATGTTCTAATTCATGGTCCCTGCTCTGTAGTGACTGATGATCCATGGGAACAGTCACCTCTTTAGCTTCTGCTGCTACATATGGCAAGGAATGTGAATCAGAGCCCTAAAATTAGGGGAAGTGCATGAACATCTTAGTTCATCAAGCTGTGATTACACTCCATGAACGTGCATCTATATCCTCCTCCTCTAGGTTGTTTACACAATGTAACCACCCCAATGATTTGGAAATATTTAACATTTCCTTTAAACCATTCTGATCAATTTATTCTTGCTTACAAACAATGACTCTGAAGTGTCACAGGTGAATTTATTACTAATAATATCTTCTCGAAGAGTGCAGTGTGTTTATTTCAGTCTGATGGTCTTATTTCCTTTCTCACTATGCAATCTTTATTATGGTCTTCCATGAATAATTTTGGATCAGGAACACAAAAGGGGCAGATCTCCAAGAATGGCATTGTCTGCATTCACTCTAGGATGTTTTTTTTTTTTTTTTTCTTATTTATCTCTTTGTTAAAAGATATTTCATTCAGAGAATCCCTGCTGAGATTTTTATTGCAGAAAATTAGGGATCATAAATCGTTTCTCAGAAACCTATAAATCCAGAACTATTGAAGCATTCCATGGGCAAAGCTTGGCTCTTTGATGAAATCACTCCTTTTACTTGTATAATTTATGAGCTTTTTTTCAGCATGGGGGGATTTATGCTTTTAAATTGCTCACCAGGGTTTTATTGAATATAATTTGCTAGCAAATTTATATGAGCCAAATATATTGCATTTTATCCACAATTATGAGCAATAAAATTGATGGGGCTTTACTTTTCATTTTCTTCTGGCAAGCAGAGGAAACATGAGTTTATCCTGAACTTGGAAAGAGGTTTCTCAGGGATACACGTGTACAATTAAAATAGAAAAGAGTGCAGTCAGCAAGGCAGAGGTGCCATTTTAGAAACTTTATTTGGTGTATGGGAGGAGGCAAGCTAGATTTCTCTTGCTCCAAAGGCATTGTAAAACACTGAGGAACTGAGTTAAAGCCACTGAAGCCAATGACATGCATCAACTTCTGCAGGGTTTGAATCACATTTTTGGGAGGGAAGGTGTAGATAAGCTGTCTATAAGTGGCTTGTGTTTCAAGGTTGCCTTCAGTTCCATTTCCCTGTGATATTTTGATTTTCATTTGGTTCAGTCTGATATATTTAAAGACACAAATGAAAAACCGAGTGTAATGCTACTTTCTATGATTTATTTGCTTTATCTAAACAACATTAATTTCTGTACGGCTGTTTTCCTTGAGAATTTTTCAGATTGACAGAAAAGAGGAATAAAATGCAATGTATCATCAATCTTCTTAAAGCTTAAAGTGCCATAAAGTCCTTCATGTCCCGGTTCTTGACCGGGCTTCTTGTTGGTCTCTTAACACACGTAGAGAACAGGACTTTTTTCCTAATATTGTTTCCACAAAATAAAACTCTTAAATCCATTTCCCTCATAACATAGCTGGATCCAAATCCTGCATCTTTCTTCTGAGTTAGAGCATGACAATTGGGTGTGCACCAGACCAGCACGTGGCAGGGTATGTGGTAGGAAGGAAAATTAAAGTGCAAGGCTGATCCTGAGCAATACATTCCTGCTAGCAAGGCCCTCCCGCCCAGAGCTTTGTGCTGTGGATGCTTATCTGCAGCCCTGCATCTGTCCCTTTGTTGGCTTCGCAGGTTCTGAATCATGCCCCCTTCATAGAGTTAACAAACTCTTATGATGGAGCTTGTAGTGAGACTTGTAGTGAGCAATGTCTGGATGAAGGAATACTGAAGGTGATTTAGTTGAACCAGAGCAAACAGGTTTGTAGACACACATTACAGTGTGGTTTAGAAAAAGGCTAAACGTAGCTGCTCTGAAAAGGAAATAATATGGTAGGAGATTGAAAAGCACTTGTGCTACTGAGCAGACCCCATGCTCAAGCAGCAGAAGTGCTGCAATATGCCTCCTCACCTACACAGATACAGGGCACACAAGCAGAACCACCTTAATCAGTACTGATATGTGTCTTTGGCCATAAGGTATAAAATCAGAATAAATTCTGTTTTGAGTACAGGACATGAGGGCACAGTGGAGCCACTGAAGTTGCGCAGTCACTCAAGAATGCTTTGATGGATAAGACACAGCATCTGAATCTCCTAAAGACCCAAGCCTTCTTCCTTCAGTCTGCACACTTTAATGTGATTTTTTTCTGCCTTCTTTCTCTGTGGTGGAATCATTTTTCGTGAGGAGGTTTGGAGGTGAGCAGATGGGGAAGGCAGGAAGCCCTTGCAGGCATCCAAGAGGCTGGAAATGTCAAGATCCGAGCAGGGGGAATCAACCTCCGTCCTGAACTTCTGTGTCTAGTAGGCTGTCCAGAAAATGAGGGACTCACCCATCCCTGTAGCCTCACTCACAACTGGAGGAAAACCCCCTTCTGTCCTGAGGGAATTGTTCAGTGCAAACATCCTAAGGAAGATCCTTGTAACATTTTTCTCCCTTTTTGGCCTCCTCCTTCAGATTTCACAGCAGGAGAACTCATCTTGGCATACAGCAGATACTCTGAGGTTTTCTTTGCACTAAAGGAAATTAAGACTGCAATTTCAAATGGTCAAATCAAAGGAAATTCAAAGATTAAGTCGTATATACTCTCCCAGCCATTTGACCCACAAGACCCCGAACTGTTGATATGACCAGTGTGTTAACAGTGAGTATCCTGTCTGCTCATGCATGCCCCTTTTTTTTTTTTTTTTGCCATAGCTC
The DNA here is from genome assembly GCA_013399175.1 of Odontophorus gujanensis. NCBI lineage: Eukaryota > Metazoa > Chordata > Aves > Galliformes > Odontophoridae > Odontophorus > Odontophorus gujanensis. Next base: position 159,796 of record VXAB01005095.1, read on the forward strand.
TGTTATTGCTTAAACATTCTATGGGTTTCGTACTTAGTGTACAAGGTGATGAACGCTGGGGCCATAATAATGAAATATAACTTTCTTAATGAAATTTCAGTCCCAGCTCATTTCAGTGCTGACATAGAGGTGACTGCAAATAAACACTTTCCAGAAGAGTCAGTTAAATGGCTGCATAAGCAATTTATCAAATACCATAATATTTAAATAAATAAAAACGAAGTATTTAAGTGTGGTGTATTACTGCCTGTGTTTTTGTTCCCAATAACCCCACTCTTTGTCTTTCTAATAGTTAGATACTCACTGACAGGAAACAAATCTCTCTGCAGTGCTGAGAATTTTATCAGATTTATCTCTGACTGTCAGATCAATGTGTAGGAAACAAATGGAGTCAGCAACATGATTTAAATTAGAAGTCAAACAATTTACAGTCTCCACTGGTTTCTCATAAACCTTATTAATGTTTGGCATCGGGTACCAAGGAGCTATAAATAACATTCCAGAAGAACATTTATATCTGCTTAGACTCTCGTTATATGTCTTCAACACAGCTTAAATAATGTCAGTAATACCTTCATCATGAACAGGAAATGAAAAAGTTACCCCATACATGTTTTGTCTTTTAATCAAATATTATTTTCTCCTCAGAACTGCAGAACTGTTTTATTTCTTATTTTATTTATTCAAAACTTATGTATACAATTCCCACTTGTTTTTCTAGATCTCAGTAGGGTACAAACCCCTCTGCTGAACAGAGCAGCACAGTTTCCTCCCAGGCCCTCACAGTGGCTGCTGGTGGAGTCCAGGCTCTCTCCTCAGCTGCAGGCAGGGGCACTGAGAGTGCCTGTGGGCAGAGGAAGGAGGAGGGTGCCTTCACTCATTCCTTGTGGTTTTAGTCCTCTTTCTTTCTCTCATTTTAGCGTTTTCTCCAGATTACATTCAACAATTTGATTTCCTTTCTTAGAAAAATGGACTCAGATTTTCTTTTCCATTCCACACCTCCACACTCTCCTGTCCAAAATTCACTTTTATTCCAAAATCATCTGTTGCCAATCTGCTGCTGTTTAGCTTGCCTCAGCTAGAAGACTAGTTCTTCAGAAAGATGAAGAATTGTTGTCAGTTTCTGAAACATCGTGCTTCAGCCAAGCTCTGCATGTAAGAATTCTCACATAGAATGAGATTAATTGGTCCGAAGGTCAGCATCTACACCAAAGAGGAACTTTCTCTCAGTCAGAATGGATATTTTGTGATGTAACTGGCATCGAATCTTGCTGCTGATGACCAGTAAGCAAACGAAGCAATGGAGAATCAATGGACATCATGGAAGTTATGCATCATGCATGTAATAAAGGCAACGAGATTAAAATATGAAAAAGGTTAGTGGTGAGAAAAATAACAAATAGTGGAAAGAAGCAAAAATCCAAGAAATATTGCAGACATGAACTTTATAATATGTGAAGTAATTCTTACAGATGTGAAGAGTGCATTCATCTGAGCTATCTTTGGAGTCTTACCGAGTCTACTTCCTTTATTGTCAAAGAAAATAATAAGGTATGTTAGGAGAGCATTTGATCTACTCTGAGATATCTGCCTTAGGAAAAGGTGAGCAATACAATCAAAGTGACTATTTCTCCCTGTTAACTATGCAGAGAGTTTACACAATTAAACCAGGTGTAGCAGAAGGGATGCTGCATTGAGCTCCATGCCAGGAGCAACACGGCAGCCTTCCACCATGACTCACTGTGAAGAGAAAGGACAGAGGTCTTCACAGCTAGAGCTTCATGTGCACTGGCACAGCAGTGCCGTGGGACAGGTGCCAAGTGGTATACCACAGCTCAAAGCACATGATAGGAAAGATGCCCCATGATGGCATCTTACATACAGCAGCTCACTCTAGCAGCTTCTTGGGACTGCGAATGGTTTAGTTTTGCGAGATGAAAATGGGTAAGAGTTGCATACTTGTAATTACACTTGATCCTTTTCAAGGCATCTAGACTCCATGTCAGCTAGTCTAGTAGGACTGTCATGGTGACCTCTTGTCTTTCTTGACAGTCCTTCCTATGGCACAGAACCTCAGCTTTCCATGTTTTCTCTCTCCTTTGCACTCCACTTTTCAGTCCAATCAGTACTTTCCAGTCATCTGCTGCATCTATTCCTGTGCAGACTTTTGTACCTGAGAAACAAACTCAGTCAGCTACCTCTCCACACAGCCACCCACTCCCCCTCTCTCAGCTCAACGGGGTGGGCGAAACCCTTTTCTAAAATACTGAATAAGTCAGCACAGAGCTGTGAAACTTCAACTGCAATTTTTGTTTTTAGCCTGGCTCCTAACAAGGCACTTAGATTCAGAAGGGTCTTTGAATTGAAAAAGAAGTGCCAAAGGCAGTAAATGAAAGAATACAGATGAAAACTTAAAAGCTCAAAGAAACATTTCAAAGAGGTGGCAATTAGATTTAGCTGCTCGGAATGATGTGACAGTTTCAAGGATTGAGATATTTGACTTGCAGTAGCACAAGAACTGGTGGAAAATTAGTTCCAAGAAAGTCTAGCAATTGTTTCTTCACCTACAGAAGTCAGCTGCAAGAAAAAACCTTTAGCTTGTCGTTCAAACAATAATTAGCAGCCGATCTATTGACACGATTTTCCAGAAAATGGACAATGCTTATGAAGACATAGGGAAGCCTGTATTAAAAACTGTGTTTTCTCTGAGCTTGAAGGGATGTAGCCAATTTTCCACTTTTTAAACAAGCTCTGCTAGGGTGTCCTTTTCTTAGGTCTAAGAATTAAAATCAAACAAAACAACAGCTTTATTGTAGTGTGTGGTTTAGCAGTAGACCTGAGGCAACTACTCAATATTAAATCTCCAAAATAAAAAATGAGAAATAATTACACACTTCGTTATGGAAATTATACATGACAAGTTTATTAGATGCCTCTGTAAAAATAAATCTGAGTACACGGTAATTCAGTTTTCCATTACCAAGTACTCACTGTTGCTAATTGAGGGTAATCATGCTCTGCATAGGAATCAGAAATCAGTGTTAGCTTCAGGGTCTTGTATTCCCTTCAACTAGGGGGAGGAGGAACTTTGTCAGAGTTGCTTTTTATTTTTGAAAGCTTTATTTCTCTCTCTCTCCCTCTCTCTCTCTCTCTTTATCTCTCTGTCTGTTTATTTTGTCAAGAGTACTACCATTATTAGAAGCAATCTTCTCAAAAAAGCCCTCCAAAGCTACAATGCTGAATTTGGGCAGTCAACAAGCAAGGGAGAATTGCAATTTTTTAAGTGCCTAAGTTCCATTTTTGAAAGGAATTTAAGAATCTAAGAGCCCAGATCAATTACCCAGCTAATGCCACATAACAGGTTACCATGTGTCAGCTAAACAGCAATACCTTTCTGTGTGTCTGTTTTCAGTCTGTGGCAGCTCTGAACTTACCTCATAACAAGAGAGGTTTAAATTAGGTCAAATTACATTGCATTTGTATACAGATATTTACTGCCATTCAGCTTTTGTACAACCTCTGGTAATTCCAGGCTGGACAAGTTCTAGTAACCTGATCATGTGTTTGATCTCTAAGTACCACTCAAAGTCAACTGGGCTTAGTAACAAAGGCACTTCTGAAAGTTTTACTCAGAAACTGGCAGTTGCGTGTGAAGCATGTCTGATTGATTTAAGGAGAACCTAGCAATTTTAGGAACACTGCAGTAGGCAGCCTACAAAAGCACCACACTTGCTAAAGGACCTGCTTATCATCAGACAATCAATCTGGCATTGTTCTTTACATCATATTATACCATGAATAATAGAATCGTTATGGTTGGAAAAGACCTCAAAGGTCATCAAGCCAAACCATCAAACCATCACCATCATGCCCACTAAATGATGCTCCTAAGTGCCACACCTACACATTTCTTGAGCACCTCCAGGGATGGTGATTCTACCACCTCCCAGGGCAGCCTTGCGCCACTGCCCGACCACTCTTTCTGATGGGAACAAGACCTTGAGGAGCAGCTGNTCTTGCGCCACTGCCTGACCACTCTTTCTCATGGGAAATTCTTCTCATTTCTGACCTGAAGCTGCCCAAGCACAAGACAAGGAACCACTGAACAAGACCTTGAGGAGCAGCTGAGGTATTTTGGAGCAGCCAATGTTTCTATGATAGAACACTTACGAGTTTTTGATTGTTTTTATAACAAAGTTTTCTGAAATTCTGGACATTTAATTTTTTTTCTGTAAGAAGGTAGACCAGACCTTTCATAAAACTGTCATTTTCTCTAGCATAAACAGAACAACAGTAGTTGAAAAAAGTGAGTGCCTCTGATTTGAGTGAGTAAAAGACATCAGAAAAAATCACTTGTTGGGCTTGTAGTAAGGGCTTCAATCAATTGCTGTCCCAACTGGACTGAAGTTAGGCCAATCTAGACTGTGTAAGGAAGACCTTCTTATGCTATAAAGCACATATACATCCTGAATCATCCTGAGTGCAATTCTCTATTGAAATGAGAGAGACTGAATATGAACTCAATGTGAACATCGAAGGTTTACATCAATTTTAAATAACTGATTTTCAGTCGATGTGAATCAAGCAGATTAATATTGACATACCAAATTCAGAAACAGGGCAAGTGACACTAATACTCAGTAAATTTAAGGTGTTGAGAGAGCAATTTAATGGCCCACAGTATATTCTGCTATCCAGAACCTATACAGCCTCACCCAGATGCTGGTGCTAAGAATTATTCCAGTCCTGTGCCATACACCACACAGAGACCCAGTGAGAAGAGCCAGGTGAGAACGAAGGAGTTTCTAATTACTGCTTGTGTTTCCCCACTTCTAGCCCAAACTTCTGGACTAAATACAAAGTGAGCTGTCAAGAAAAGGCACTCACTCCATATGCTGGAAACATCACAAAGCTTTGTTGGCTGTATAAAAATTGCTGCACATGGGAACAATAACTCTTTTTTGAAAACCAAATAGCTACTCTGATCTAAATCAATCAGGCCTGAGAAAGACAGCAAATCTACCCCTCTCGGGAACCAGTCATTCTGCAAAGACTAGGAATATAATGGAGAATAAAGAAAATATGCTCTCTGTGACCTACCCTTCATGGAGCTATAGTTTTTATGGGTAAGCTGTAGGACCTCTTATGCCAAGATTTTTGCCCAGAAGCAACATCTCTGTTGGAGATCTCTGCACAGGTGGGAACCTCCAGCAGGAGGCCAGCTCTCCTGGCTGATGCAGCATCACCTCAGAGCATCACCTCCAGCCATCCCTTGTGCCCTCTCACCTTATTTGCTGTTTCTGTGTGAGTGGAGCTTTAGAGACTTTTTGAGAGCGCTGTTGTAATAAAAGCCATCCTCAGAGAGGAGGCAGCACATCAGAAGTCCTGTGCACCTCACAGACAAGCAGCAGAAGCAGACGTTGGGCA